>OVAU01000272.1:429-23303 GCA_900406315.1 Biscutella laevigata subsp. laevigata | reverse complement strand
GATTGTTGAAGACGAACGCGGTTCATACACTCTGTACGATATATCAATTTTTAGTGATGACGGTGGTAATGCACAAGTAGATTATTCGGTTTCAACGGATGTGCCTTCAAATCTCGGAAATATGATTGTCAACCGAAATAACATTCGGAATCGAAAAAAACACGAGCAACTTAAAGCGGACTTGGTCGAACATATATGACAAAAATTTGGACCGATTTAATGTTTAATAATATTAATGTTTAATAAATATGTATAATATTAATGTTTATAAATATGTTTAATATTTGTATTGTTTTTTAGTTTAATGTTTATTTTATTTTATTTTAAGAACTCTTAATTAAGAATCTTTGATGGACATAGTTTTAAGAAAATATTATCTAGATTTCTAAACTTTTGTTTTTTGAATAAATTTGATTATTAAATTCTTATGAGTTTTTAGTTTAGATACGGACATGCTCTAAGCGTCTGGAGCACAAAAGATGTGTTTAAGCTGCAAATGAAAGGAGTTTCTTGGTAAACTCATGCGTTTTGTTCCGGCTCGAGATACCTTGATTCATGTATGCCTTGGATGAGAAATTACCTTCATTCCCTAAGTGTTCGACAAGTTTTGGGTTTATTTCATGTACGGAATGCACATGGAAGGTAAAGACGGTCCACGACTCATGAAAAGGTTATGCTATTTTGTGCGACGTAGGATGTGGAGTTGTAGCGACGGAGCTTAGCTCTTCAGACACGGTGGCTTTGGCTGTTCCTCACTGGAGACTGCTTTCGTGGGCTCAAGATCTCTGGTGTCTCAAGAAACTCTCCGATGAAACTGAACCGTACCCGATTGGAGTAAATCGAGATCTTCTTCCTCCGTGATATTTGTTGATCCTCGTGACATCTAATGAATGCTCCAAAAGGGATTTAACTTTCTTGTGCATAAAGATGATTAAACCAACCAAACAAGAACTTCATGTGACTCTTTACAATTACGACTAGGTTGTGATATTTAAGGTAAGAAGAGAACATTGTAAGTACTTAGCTTAGTTCATAAGTATCAAGAAGATTAAGATTAGGTTCCGATGGCTTTTGTAGGTTCATCAGACTCTATGATCACCCTTAAGTGTGTTAGCAGCAAATCATGATGCAAATACCGTTGAAGGCAATCTAGAGCTTGGTTCAACAAAGCTATCACTCCTTGTAGTACCATAAGTCCATAACCATATATCATCATCATCATCATCATCATCGTAATTCTTATACTCCATTTCTTCTTGAAGTGTAAGCTTTGCGTTTTTTCTTCTTACATTTCGACGCAAAGAGGCATAGATATAACAAACAGCCTAAGTCCTCCTCCGGTGGTTCATCCTTATACTATATACCCTTTTCTAGTGGACTCGAATAGCTAGTTTTAGTATTGTTGACAAAAAAAAAAAAAATAGAATAGTTTATATATAAACTTCTCTTATAGTAGTAACCTATCATATCGAACAATCCACCAGAATTCAGAGAGTTTATATAATAATAGCATTTTGTACCTGTAATATTAAACTTATTTGACGGATAATTATGAATAAAATTTAAAAAAATATAAAACGTTAAAATTTTATATTTTAGAAAATTATGCTATTAGTAAGCCACAAAAACTCAAACTATGCTTATTTTGTTGATAACAATCCATAAAAATAGAGATTTTATAAAGGCGAGAATTTTTTTATTTGGGAACAATATGATTATTTGGTGGATAATAGTCTATATAAATCAATGATTCACCACTAAAACTTTCAATGATTCATAAGATACTCATTAACATAAAAGTTGCAATTCTTCATTTGAAAATTTGTAAATATTATTATAGATCGCCCAAATATTTATTTGATCTCCAACAATTATCCTTGTTTAAGCGTAATCTTTTTTTTTTTGACAACGTGTAATCTTATATTTATAAAGAATATATCAACCAAACTCATATATAAATAAAATATAACAATTTAAGTTCTACCATATAATGATATTACATATTCTAAGTGTTTGAGAATCTAAAAGTCATAGGTTGAATCGTTTCATCTCATTTGGAGATATGAAGAAAATACATGCACATGTTAACACACTACTTTAAATGTTTACTTTTTTTTACCTTATTACATGCACAAATCATGTGTTCTTATTAATTCATGAAGTGATTATATAAGAAATTATTAAAATTTCATAATTTTAGTTAGTGAGTTTGTTATTAGATATAAAAATTATTTCACCATTATATTCATTTTTTCCATGAAAAATAAATTCATTAAAAGTGGGTTGATTATTTTGTTCTTCATAAAATGTTTAATTTTAAAAGCAGAACAAATTCAACCACTAAAAATTGCAATGATTTGCCACTTAAAATTGCAACGATTCATAAAATACTTATCAATCTTAAAGTTTCAACCCTTAATTTGAAAATGTGCAAAGATTATCTTCATGAGATAAAAATATTCATTTGATCTCCAAAAATTCTCCGCAATTTTTTTTTTTGGTCGGCAAATGATAATCCTCCTCATTTAAGTATAAATGTACTTGGATTGAATCCTTTCAACTCATCTTTGCATATGAAGAAAATACACGTATAAATTCTCACATTATTTTAAATGTTTAACTTTTTACCTTATTTATTACAAATAATGTATTTTTATTTATTCATGAAGTGGTTATATAAATTTTTTAAAACAATTCATAATTTTAATTAGTGAATCGGTTATTACATATAAAAATGATTCAACCATTAGATTAGTTTTTTCAACAAACAAAAAAAGAAATTCATTAAAAAAGTGAGTTTGATCATTTCATTCTTTATAAAATATTAAATTTTAAAACCAGAACAATCTCAATCATTAAATTAGATTTTACAGACAAAATAACTTCAACAGTTGGATTAGATATTTTTCCAATAAAAAGATAACATCATCAAACTCAAAAATTAGATTTAGGCCCGTTCGTTTCTGCATCAATCTGCATCTGGATGTTACATTTAGATGTTGCATCCAGATATTGTTCGTTTTTGTATCTGCATCCAACATCTAAATGATGCATCTGGATGCTGCATCTATATGTTGTTCGTTTTTCTATATGTATCTAGCATCTAAATACTATAAATTCAATTTTTCAATAATCACGAAAAAAGTGATTCCCCCTTTTCGGAAAAAATGATTCCACGTTTCTGGGAAAAACATAATTCTACGGTTTTCCAAAAAAACATTTTTTCTAGAAACACTGGATAGCGGCTTTTCGGGAAAAACTCGGGATCACGGCTTTTCGAGACCAAAACGGGATTGCGGCTTTTTAGAAAAAACGCGGGATTGAGTATTTTCAAGGCAAACGCGAGATTGCGGCTTTTTAGAAACACACATGATTGTGACTTTTAGGGAAAAACACAAGATTGCGGCTTTTCGGGGCAAACGCGGGATTGCGGCTTTTCAGGAAAAAGGCGGGATTATGACTTTTCGGGAAAAACGTAGGAGTGCGGCTTTTCGGAAGAAACGCGGGATTATGACTTTTCGGGAAAAACGCGGGAGTGAGGCTTTTGGGCATTTTTCCCGAAAAGCCGCAATCCGGCGTTTTTCCCGAAAAGCCGCTATTCGACGTTTTTCCCGAAAAGCCGCTATCCGGCGTTTTTCCCGAAAAGCCGCAATCCGGCGTTTTTTCCCGAAAAGCCGCAATCCGGCGTTTTTCGCGAAAAGCCGCAATCCGACGTTTTTCCCGAAAAGCCGCTATCCGACGTTTTTTTCCCGAAAAGCCGCTATCCGGCGTTTTTTCCGAAAAGCCGCTATCCGGCGTTTTTTTCCCGAAAAGCCGTTATCTGGCGTTTTTCCCGAAAATCCGCTATCCGGCGTTTTTTCCGAAAACCCTCTATCCGGCGTTTTTCCCGAAAAGCCGCTATCCGGCGTTTTTCCCGAAAAGCCGCTATCCGGCGTTTTTCCCGAAAAGCCGCTATCCGGCGTTTTATCTAAAATGCTGCAATCCCGCATTTTTCCCGAAAATCCGCAATCCCATGGTTTCCCCGAAAAACCGCGATCCCGCGTTTTTTTCGAAAAACCGCAATCCCGCACGTTTGTTCTGAAAAGCCGCAATCCTGTGTTTTTCCTGAAAAGCCGCAATCCCGCGTTTTCCCCGAAAAGTCGCAATCCCCCGTTTTTCTCGAAAACCCGCAATCTTGCATTTGTCTCGTAATGCCGTAATCCCGCATTTTTTTCCGAAAAGCCGCAATCCCACGTTTGTCCTGAAAAGTCGGAATCCCGCGTTTTTCCCGAAAATCCGCAATCTCTCGTTTGTCGCTAAAAGTTGCAATCGCGCGTTTTTTATGAAAAACCCTAATCTCGCGTTTTTGGATAAAACTTGATTTCAAAAAATTTGAGATACAAATCAAATAGGACTAAACGAACAACATCTCATGCATTTGCATCCAGATGCTGTATCTGGATGCACAAACGAACAGGCCCTGAAATATTATATATAGATATCAAATAGCTCCAAGCTATAGATCTAGAGAAGAATACCAAAAAGAGTATGGGTCGATTTACGAAGAACACTGATTCGTGTCTTCACTAATTTCTAACTGAGCATTGTAGTACTTGTAAGAGCGCAATACAACAAAAGACAGTGAGAGCTTCTTTTACACTGACTCATTCTCTTTTGTGCAATGAACACAATTCAATATCTGAGTGGACATTGTTGGTCCACAAAAAGCCCCACTTAAGACTATATATCACAACATTAAAAAAAAATAGACATCTCATAGAGTTGTTGTCGTAACAATACCAAAAATCTTTATGATCTTTAACAGTAGTCACTAGTTTCTGTCGAAAATCCCTTGAATCATACATAAAAATCCATTGCAATCTTTGAGATTCGTGCACATTTTTTGCCAAACAGCTATTATGTCATTTTCAACTCTGAGTGCGTTCAAAGCAATGATTCACTTATAGTTATTTAAAACTAACTTCATATGCTAAAAGTGGGGTTGGATTTGTATATATTAAAGATACGGGGCAAAATTACAAATTCTATATAATTTATGCATAGCTCCCGAAGCAGTCAATGCGCATCTCGGACACTTCGCCTCCCGATTCGTTAAGTAATCTCTTTTCATTTTTACTTCAATCTCGTTAAAACACTAACTAACTTAGTTACAAATTATCCAAAAGTTCAATTTATATTTTCCTTAATATAATAAAACAATTTTAATCTAATTTACGCAGGTATCGATTGGGACAAAAATGTAAAGATTTAACACATAATAGTCTAAGCTTTTTATTTTTTAATTAAAAAAAAAAAGTGATGCACTAACAAAAGCAAGTAACATCATCATTATATAACTACATTATCATTTCCTAACTTTATTTTTATATTTCAGTTTCTGTCTTTTTGTAATTTTTTGTCAAATCCATCCACTATAGTATTAACATTTTCTTTTCATAAAATTTCCATAATGTAATTATTACGCGGTATGAAAATCAAATATTTTTAAAATAAGTTATCATCAAAAGAGGAATAAAGAAATAAAGCAAATTGATGAACAGCTTTTTACTCTAAGACATTCTCAACGACTAGATTCAGAGATTAACCTGAGCAGAGAGAGATACCGAATGTTCACAAAACGATTCTATCTTTCAACAGAGACATGCCTTCAAGACCAAATCCAATCCGACCAAAACTATTCGTTAACAGAACAAGAGTTCTCTTCTTGATCCTCATTATCTCATCTTCTCTTGTCATCTTCTTCGCAATTCTTTACTTCATTTATCATTTCTGGATTTCTCTTTTCAATCGCTCAAGAACAATCCCTTTCTTTGACGTTAGTGCGTCGCCATCGAAGCTTCAGATTTTCTCTTACAAAGAGCTTAAACTAGCAACGAATGATTTCGACGAATCTAATGTGATTGGTAAAGGTGGTTCGGGGACTGTGTTCAGAGGTATTACAAGAGATGGGAAGCTTTTCGCGGTTAAGAGACTGGATAATCTCTCTCTTCAATCCGAGACAGAGTTTCAGAACGAGCTACAGATTCTCGGCGGGTTAAAATCGTCTCTTTTGGTGACTCTTTTAGGGTACTGTGTTGAGAAGAATCAGAGGTTCTTGATTTACGAGTATATGCCCAACAAGAGTCTTCAAGAGCTTTTATTCAACGAAGATGGAGATTCGTGTTTAAATTGGGAACGGAGATTCAGTATCGTCCTCGATGTAGCGAAAGCTCTCGAGTTTATGCATTTCGGGTGTGACCCACCAGTGATTCACGGAGATATCAAGCCTAGTAATGTTCTTCTTGATTCTGAATTCAGGGCAAAGATTTCGGATTTCGGTTTGTCTAGAGTTAAAGTCGAGGGAGGCTATGGGATTGATTTGTTCAGTCAGGATTTAGGGAAAAGTCAAGAACTTTCTGGAAATATCGGAGGAGAGAGCACTCCTCAGACAGCAATTGGTACTCCAACGCATGAGGTAGATTTTGCTCTTGCTCTACAAGCTTCTTCATCTTCGAAGAACAGCAGAACAAGTCGTAATATTAAGGCAATGAATCTGAACTCCGTGAGCTTAGCGTTGGAGTGTGAGACCAAAGGAAAAGATGTTCCAAACGATGTGGAAGATTCGAGAGTCAATCATAATGTTTTGTCAAGTGAGGATCATGAGTTTGATCAGAGCAAGGAGATGAATTTGAGCCCTAATTCTGTTCTAGATTTGGGCAAAGGATCGAAACAATGGGGGAGAGATTGGTGGTGGAAGCAAGAAGGGAGTGGTGAATTGTGTAGTAAAGATTACGTAAGGGAATGGATAGGGAGTCAGATTCACACGGCCAATCCAGATTGGGATGATGAGAAGAAAATCATTAGCACTCCTGAGCTGGGAGTTTCAGCTAGAACAATCGATAAAACGGAAGATCAAGATGAGTCTGGTTTGAATGAATCTAGGTGTGACACTCTAGGAGAAAAGTTTGCAAAGGAAGAGAACATTGAAAAGAAGAACAAGAAATCGAAAAAGAAGAAGAAGCATAGGAACATGGAGGAATGGTGGAAAGAGGAAGAACATCAGGATGAGAAGAACAGTAAAAAGAAGATTAGAATTCTGAGAATCCACTTCAAGAATCGTTTAAAAGTCCCACATTTTAGTTACTGTTTCCGTCACAAGGGCGAAAACAGCGTAGATGACCAAGAAGGAGAAGCAGTGGGAGAGTTTAGCTTCAGAAGAGGATGGAGAAGGAAAAGCAGTAGCAGCAGTAAGAAGAAGAAGAAGAAGAACAATAAATCAAACGGGAGTGAGATGTGCAGTGGTGATTTGTTCAGTCGCGAATTAAGCAGCACAACGAGTATGAGAGGGACATTGTGTTACATAGCACCAGAATATGGTGGAGGTTGCTGTTACTTGATGGAGAAAGGAGATATCTACAGCTTTGGAGTACTGATTCTAGTGATAATCTCAGGTAGGAGACCTTTACACGTCCTTGCATCGCCAATGAAGCTTGAAAAAGCGAATTTGGTGAGTTGGTGTAGGCAATTAGCTCAGTCAGGGGATGTTCTTGAGCTGGTGGACGAGAGATTGAAGGAAGTGTATAACAAGGAAGAAGCAGGATTGTGCATTAACTTGGCTTTGTCTTGTATGCAGAAGACACCTGAGTTACGTCCGGATATTAGTGAAGTTGTGAGGATCTTGAGAGGCGAAATGGAGATATCTTCGACTGCTTTCGAGTTTTCTCCATCGCCTCCATCAAAGTTTTATGGCAGTAGATCAAATTGGAAATGTTAACAGAGCAATGCAGAGTCCTACTCTAAGGTTGAAATTTTAATCTGATTTTTTCCCCTAAATGGTTGGATGCAACTTGAGAGAGTTTTTAGCTTTTGAGTATTGTACTATGTTGTATAATGTTTGTAAACTATGAACGAGATGCAAATTCATCAAAACCCAAAGAATAGATATCAATACTGTCTTAAAGGTCAACTGCAATTTCATAGAAGACATTTCTCAGTTTGGTCTTGGGAATGTTTATTTTATTGTGTTAGTGAAGTGCCCTCTTAAATTAGGGCAACCGAATGTTCCTTGGTGTTTAATCAGCATCTTCTCAATGATAACAAAGTTGGGCTTTAAAATAGCAACTAAAGCAATAAATTATCAGAAGCTTGCAAGCTGCAACTAAAGTAGGAAAGTCATAACTAAGGGACCCATAGCTTTCTCTATGGACGAAAATGATGGCTCCTTGAAATGCGGCATGAAAATTGCAATATTTGAAAGAATCCAAGCGCTTATCAATCATCATGGTTGGTTCATGACACAGAAGAATTATTTTAAAACAAAATACATCGACAAAAGAATGGGGTAATGGCATATTCATGCCCAAACTATTAACCTCTGTGAAAATACATACCCAATCTGGAGTGATAGACTCTCAACTATCCAGACTCGCAATAAATTTGAATTTTAAGCACAAACATATCAAATATTGGACAATACATACATTAGAGTAAACGGCGTGTATATTTCTGTTAAGCATGTTGACTGGAAAAACTAATTGCATACGTGGCAAAAAACTGTGATGGATTTATTTTTTAAAGAAGAGTCATTAAAAAAAAAATCCATCCTTCGCGTGATCTCAAAATAAGAGTAACCCAAACCAAACCAATTTACATAACTAATTTAATTAGACCGGAAATAAGAGTAAACTAAGATTGTAAATATGATTTCTTGTATTAATGCTTCCTTCTTCAGAATACCTTTGTCCTAAAAGATATAAACCTTTGCTGCTTCTGATGGTACCTGATTGAAGCACCTTTCAAATTGCTCCATGATGAGCTTGACTACCTTTGCTAAAGCCACCGCTCTAGTAGTGTTTTTGTTTTTTGTAACCACCTCTGCCATGTTTCTGCATCAGTTTTTGGTGAGTGGTCTCTTCTTTGTCATGGTTGCCGATCTCTCCAACTGTACCCACGTGTCTCCAAATATTGACAACCAATCATAACCTATAATCAAGGTCATGTATACCATACCTTTGCTTATATCCACCACGTATTCCCCTCAAACTCATTGAACCATGAAATCTTTTGAAACTCTTGAGAACAGTGCATTGTCACTTGGTTCTGATTCTAAAAATTCTGATGCATCCAAATGATATTGATCTCTTGAATTAATGGAGGATAGAAGCCTGATCTGAGTAACTTTGTTGTGGATGATCCCATCAGTATTGTGTTCTCTTGCCATTGGTTCTCCCTGAAATATGTTTCTACCCAATCGAGAATCGTTTCCCAATCAGAACAAAAATCTGAGGTAATATTCTCTCCCGCATTTGCCATTGTCATACTCCTTGATTTTCTCGTTTCAGTTGCTTTTATTTCTATGAGACCACAAACAATCAAACATCTTGACCTCACTTTCATCTCCTACAGAACTAAACAAACAAACAATATTTACCAAAATCATCAAGCTTACTTACCTCATGCCTTCCATTAATCCACTTCCCAGTAACAATGGAGAGAGTAAGTCAACCAATTTTGAACCTGAGAGAAGAATATAGGTGGTGATCAGACTGAGATAGGAGGAAGTTCTAGGAAAAGTAAATATCAACAATCGAAGTTTAGAGAAAAGACTGATAATCGATATGATCAAAATCGAATCAGAGATAAAACTAAAACAAATTTGAACGCAAGTTCTTGAGAGAGCAACCAAATCATTATCCAATAACCATAACAAACGCAAAAGATCGTCCAAAATCTCCCAATTTCAACAAATTAGATCTGAGAGAAGGTGAAAATCAAACCAGATTTTAACGGTAACACTTCTGGAAACGAGTACGAGCACCGCGACCAAATTGATTTTTCACTTCTCGGTTTTGATTTTCTTACCCGAGTTTCGACTTGGGTCTGCTCCTTCCGATCATTCTGATAACTCTGCTCCTGCTACACCAGATTCCTCGAGCTCTGCTTCATCACCACCAGTTTCGTCGAGTTCCGACTCTGTTGTTCCTTTCGGGCGTGGTCAAAGAACTCGATAGATTCCTCGAGCTCTGCTTCATCACCAACATTTTTTGCCACGTATGCAATTAGTTTTTCCAGTCAACATACTTAACAGAATTATACACGCCGTTTACTCCAATGTATGTATTGTCCAATATTTGATATGTTTGTGCTTAAAATTCAAATTTATTGCGAGTCTGGATAGTTGAGAGTCTATCACTCCAGATTGGGTATGTATTTTCACAGAGGTTAATAGTTTGGGCATGAATATGCCATTAAATACCAAAAACCAGACACAGTGGACAATGATAGATCTGAAGAACCTGCCTTTGAAACACACTGAACTTGAACTCCTTGTACTTGGAACGTGGAACGATCCTGGACATGTGTGCTTATAACAATCAAGAAACAGACTAGTTTCTAACGTCTTTCTGATAAGAACCTTCTTGTAACTCTTATCTTTCTTTGTAAACTGAGTGATCTTTCTATTAAAGATGGATAACGATTGTGTACAATTCGTAAAAGGGAAATAGCTGTTTGCGTAAGAATCCTCTAATCTCAGAAGCTCATTAAAGAACTTCCAAATATCCAAAGATAAGTCTCTCTTAGCAATTTCCAGCTTTTATAACTAAGTCTGGAAATTACTAATTACAGTAAAGGACTCCCCTAAATTGAAATAACAGAACAAACTTATAATTAAACTAAAGCTTCAAGTGACTCCTGTCGACCCTTCCCTTAATGTGGACCTGTCTGATTAGCCTTGCGACGTCTATACACATTATGGAGCTTATCAATACCGCCGGGTTTGAAAGCCAGCTTGTCCTCAAGCTGGAAATCGGGAAATTGATGTTTTAACTCACTCCATCTTTCCCAAGTGCATTCGTGATTTGGAAGACCCTTCCATTGCACCAGAACCTCTAAATGTCCCTGTTGATCATGCCTAGTCTGCAACAAAAGCTCAGGTTCCATGACAAATTCAGCAGTGTCAGATAAAGATTGAGGAAGTGGATTAACAATGTGATGAGCCCCCAACACAGGTTTGAGTTGAGAGACATGAAACACAGGGTGAATTCGAGACGTAGCCGGGAGCTTCAGTCGATAAGCAACTTTCCCAATTTGCTCCAGTACTTCAAAAGGACCATAGTATCTTGCGGACAACTTGTTACAAATTCGTTTTGCGACCGACTGTTGTCTATAAGGTCTGAGCTTAAGAAAAACTGAATCACCAAGCTTGAATTTCAGATCCCGTCGTTTCTTGTCGATGTTATTCTTCATGGCTTGCTGAGCGTTGATTAAGTTTGCTTTAATGGACTGTAGCATCAAGTCACGATCCTTCAGTAGAGTTTCCAGCTCAAAGTTCGATGTTGAGCCCGTCTCAAAGCGCAACAGCTGGGGAGGAGCACGCCCATAAACGACCTGAAAGGGGGTTGTCTTGATCGCCGAATGGTATGCTGAGTTATACCATAACTCTGCCCAGCTGAGAAACCTTGCCCAAGTTCTCGGATGTTCAGAAGATAAGCACCTTAGGTAAGTTTCCAGAGTCCTATTCACGACCTTCGTTTGTCCGTCGGTCTGAGGATGGAAGGCAGAGCTGAATTTCAGCTTCGTGCCTGACGAGCGAAAGCATTCAGTCCAGAAATTGCTGAGGAATAAACGGTCTCGATCCGAAACTATTGAAGCTGGAAACCCATGTAAGCGTACGATCTCCTGAGTAAAACGTGAGGCAACCTCCTTGGCTGTAAACGGATGGCCCAAGCCAATAAAATGAGCGTATTTGCTGAGTCTGTCCACCACAACGAAGATAACGTTAAATCCGGAAGATAAGGGCAGGCCCTCTATGAAATCCATGCTGATGTCGGTCCAAATAGCTGCTGGAACTGGAAGTGGTTGAAGTAAACCAGCAAGAGAGAGTGTAGAATACTTGTGGGTCTGACAAATCAAGCATTCGGAGACATACTTTTCGACAGTTTTACGCATATCCTGCCAGTGAAAGACCTGTTGGATCCGCTTCAACATACGCCTTATACCCGCATGTCCCCCCCAATACTCCTGCGTGAAACTCGGATAATATCAAAGGGATGAACTTAGAAGTCTTCAAAATTACCAGTCGTTGTTTGTAAAACAAATGGTTTTCTGCTATGGAATACAGAGATGTTCCTGGAGGAGTGTTTAAGACCGCCTGTTTCTGTGTTGCAATCTTCTGATCCATATCTATCTCTGCAAATAAGTCTTGTTTTTGGATCGACTGTGGGATTGTGATTGAAATAGCAGAGAATTCGGGGACAGTACACTCGTTATAATCCTTCCGAGATAGGCCATCTGCGGCTTTATTTTCTATTACTGCCTTGTAAACTATGTCAAAAGAGTATCCCAGCAAACGAGACATCCAACGTTGATACTCGAGAGATATTTCGCGTTGATCCAGTAGATACTTTAGACTTTTTTGATCCGTGTGAACCAGAAAGTGTCTGCACAATAAATAATGCCTCCACTTTTGGATAGCAAGCACAATTGCCATTAGCTCACGCTCATACACAGGCTTCAACTGCTCCCTAGCTGTTAGACCACGACTGAAGTAAGCGATTGGGCGTTTTCGCTGCATCAAAACTGCTCTGAGGCCCACGCCTGAGGCATCCGCCTCTACTACAAAAAGCTCGTTGAAATCTGGTAAAGCCAAAACTGGTGTGGAGCACATTGCTGTTTTGAGTTCATCAAACGCTGCCTGAGCCTCCGACGACCACTCAAACTGGTCTTTCTTCAATAACAATAACGTTGTTAGTGGTCTAGTTGTGCGCCCATAATTTTGCACAAACCTGCGATAATAACCTGTGAGGCCGAGAAAGCTGCGAGTGCCTTTACTTCTTTTGGTGTTGGCCATTGAAGCATAGCACTTGTCTTTGCTGGATCTGTTGCAATGCCCTCCGCCAAAATTACGTGACCCAAATATTCGACCTTAGGTAGGCCAAAGAAGCATTTCTTCAGATTTGCAAAAAGCTTATGTTCCTGAAACACAGAGAGTACCAATGTTAAGTGACGAATATGATCAGTAAGTGAAGCACTATAGATAAGTATGTCGTCAAAAAAAACTAAGACAAATTTGCCCAGAAACTGTTTAAAGACAGAATTCATTAGAGATTGGAATGTTGTTGGGGCGTTGGATAAACCGAACGGCATCACTACAAACTCATAGTGACCCTCATGTGTGCGAAACGCAGTCTTTTCGATATCCTCAGGTGTCATTCTGATTTGGTGATAGCCTGCTCGTAAATCCAGTTTAGAGAAGATAGTAGCGCCATTGAGCTCGTCCATGAGTTGGTCTATGATTGGAATAGGAAATTTATCAGGTATCGTGACGCGGTTAAGGGCTCTGTAATCTACACAGAAACGCCAACTGCCCTCTTTCTTTCGAACCAACAGAGCCGGACTCGAAAAAGGACTACGACTGGGTTGAATAAAACCCGCTGTTAGCATCTGTTGAACCAGTTCTTCCATCACTGCTTTGCTTGCGTGAGGGTAGCGAAAAGGACGGACCGAGATTGGTCCTGTACCAGGCAGCAATCTGATTGAGTGTTCATGGCCACGAACTGGAGGTAAACCCTGTGGAAGCTCGAAGATAGTCACATAAGATGCAAGTGTGTCTTTGATTTCAGGTGCGCATGACAGATCTGCTGTTATAGGAGAAGTAATCCGTTGGGAAGACTTAAAAGAAGTTGTTAAGGTGCGGATAGAGGGTTTATCATGGAGGTAAGGGTCTCCAACAATTGTAACCTCCTGGCCTTCATACATAAATTTGAATTCCTGGGATTTCCACACAACAACACAAGTTCCCAACGTTTCTAGCCATTGTACTCCCAAGATAATGTCTGCACTGCCTAGTTCAAGAGTTATGAAATCAGAGGTAAAATGTAACCCAACCATTTCAAACTGCACGTCATGGCATACACCAAAACCTTTAACTGAGATACCATTCCCCAAGAGGACGTCGATGGATGAAGAAGCACTCGGTGTCAACTTAGCTTTAGTAACAATATCTGGCGCGACGAAGTTATGTGAGGCGCCACTATCGATCATGATGACTACATCAAGTCTGCCAACTTTGCCCCGAACTTTAGTAGTTTGTGGTTGACCAGTTCCTGTGAAAGAACTGAGAGACAGCACCATCAGATTTGGATCTTGGGGAAGAACGTCGACCAAGTCTTCTTCTTGGTCCAAAATTTCTACCTCAAAGCCATGCAGCAAGGTGATGACTTGTAATTCCTTATTGGCACAGTCATGGTCGTGATACCATTTGACATCGCATTTGAAACACAACACTTTGCTCTTCTTCTCCTTAACTTCCGCATCTGTCAATTTCAACCTCGGCCGTGCATTATCAGGAATCCAAGGTCTAGTGCTGTGAGATGTAGTAGCTGAAGTCCTCGGCTTCCAAGTAGATTGAGAAGGCAGGGAACGAGATGCCTGAGCTCGATCTCTACAGACCACTCTATACAAATACCCATTTTCCAACTGTCTTGCCATTTGCTTCATTTCAGTGAGGTCTACAGGTTTTGTCATCTCAACCACCTCCCTTAGAGCTGGTGAGAGTCCATTCATAAAGACGTCTTCGATAGTATCTGCTTCCAGACCACGTGTTAAGGACAAGAGGCTCTCAAATTCTTGAATAAAAGCTTCTGCTGTAGTTACTTGTCGTACGGCGTAGAACATTTGTTTCGGAGAACGAGCCAAAGTCTTGCTAAAACGAGCTATCAATCTCCGTTTAAAATCCCACCAGTCTGTGAATTGGCGATATTCCATTTCGCTGTTGAACCATCCCAGAACAGCCCCTTCTAAGCTAAAAGAAACCAAGTCGAGACGATCAGCATCATTATGTCGACCAATCCTGAAAAAACGTTCCGCAAGAGACAACCATCCAAAAATATCTTCTGTATTGCAAATAGGCATCTCAACACGTTTTAACATACGATCTCTATTAGCAATTAGCCTATTATCCCTATTCTCATCTCTGATATCATTCTCTCTATTGCCTCTACGATCCAACCGAGCATTATAATTCCACTGTTCTCTATTGACCACTCTACTCTCTAGAATATGTCGCGGATAGTAGTTTTCATCATCTTGTTTATCATTGTAATCCAGATCATCCTCATGTTCCAGTGGTTTTCTATCGTCTAACCTGTTTCTAGAACTACGGCCAGGTTCCAGATTCGGACTACTTACCTGATGGGTTAGACTCGGATGACGCAACGGTGGAGTAGGGAAACTTTTGACCAACGGCGTGAAACGAACATCATGTGGTGGTAACGCCACATCTTTCCCATGAGGTTTCGGAGCCGGAGCGTTTGTTGGTTGTAAATCGTGAGGCTTGTCCTTTTCCCGGAAAGCTTCTGCTATGGCTACCGCTACAGACGTCGCTATCGAAGCTTCCAACTGACGGAAACGATCATGGGTGATCCGTTCATGTTCCGAAATTGCAGACATCGTTATGCGTGCCCAATTTGGAGTTTCTTCCGTCATCGCGCTTGAATCTTTCTGTTTATCTGTTCTTGACTCGCCGGAGAGAGACGGTTCGATGGTCTTCTTCTTTGACTCTGCAGCTTCCTTGTCTGCTTTTTCTTTGGCCTCGCGAGCCTGCTTTTGAGATTTAGTCTCCGTCATGGTCGGTGATCGGAACAGCGGATTCGAACGAACAAAGAATTCGGCGAATTTTTGGTCCCTAATCCGCTTAATTGGAGATCTTGTTTGATTTGAATTGTTTCTGCCGGAGATGGGAGGTTTCTTGCCTGCCAATTTTGCCAGTTGAACCGGAATCACAAGGAGCAATCTCCGATTCACCAAGAAGAAATGTTGCTAAGTCGGGGAAAAGAAAAAATTTATGCGGAGCAATCTGCGACCCCCACATAGCGGAATCCTCTGAAGGCACAAAACTTTGTATGGTGGAGACCACGACACGACGCACCAGTTGATAAGAACCTTCTTGTAACTCTTATCTTTCTTTGTAAACTGAGTGATCTTTCTATTAAAGATGGATAACGATTGAGTACAATTCGTAAAAGGGAAATAACTGTTTGCGTAAGAATCCTTTGATCTCAGAAGCTCATTAAAGAACTTCCAAATATCCAAAGATAAGTCTCTCTTAGCAATTTCCAGCTTTTATAACTAAGTCTGGAAATTACTAATTACAGTAAAGGACTCCCCTAAACTGAAATAACAGAACAAACTTATAATTAAACTAAAGCCTGTCGACCCTTCCCTTAATGTGGACCTGTCTGATTAGCCTTGCGACGTCTATACACATTATGGAGCTTATCACTTTCATGTAATCCAGATTCCTGAATCACCATGGTCGAAGATGATCATTTTTGGAGATTCATGGCTATTCTCCCCTATAGGATAGGCAAAGATAGCAATCACAATCCGGTAAACGAAAGAAGAGATCACCTGGAAAATAGCATGGCTGATGTAGTGAAAGCATAAAAACCAATTAGAACGGATGCGCTGGGCACAAAGCTCCTGATCTCGTGCAGATTGCATATATCACAGTTCTGAGAGTTGAGACCACGAGGTCGAGGACCGCGTCATTACTTGATTGATTCATTGGATCAAAATCTTCAAGTCTTACTCGCATCTGATTCTTTTTTGTATATTGATCGTTGACCCCTATAGCCTCCGCGAGAACCAACTCTATGAAGATCTTTCCACTTGTTTCTTCTGTCCCCCTTCACCTTTTGCTCCTCAAGAAGTTTCTCGAGCTTAGGATTCCCAGGGAATCCCTTAGATTTCATCTCTGAATAAATCTCTCTCGCCTTTACAATCCATCCACATGTCAGAAGTCCCTGTACTGTACTCAAGTAAAGAGCAGGACTAGCTGCTGTCCCAAAATGACCCATTTCCGCCCAGATCTTCAAAGCATTTTCTGGTTGCTTTTCCTTGAATAATTTTCCAAGAATAAGGAGAAAGGTGTCTTCTTTAGGACCTAAACGAGAACTCTTCATTTGGCCTAAAACCTCTAATGTCTTATCGAAATTTACAGCTTCGAGGAATGCATGAAATGTATCAACTGTTAGACTTAGGTTCTCACTTATCATGCTGGCCAATACATTCCTGGCTTCTTCCAGCTTTCCAGCCTCACAAAGGGGGCGTATCATAGAGTTGTAGGTGACTGAATCTGGCTTTAATCCTTCCTCCTTCATCTTTTCCATAAGCTTTATAGCTTCATCAAAGCAATTCTCACGAGTCAACACATAAACCAACGAATTGTAAACTTCAACTCCGGGAGCCAACCCTCGTTTCTTCATTTCATCATAGAGCCTGAGAGAATCAAAAAGGTTGCCAACTTTAGCGAAGCAAGAGATCATGCGAGTGTAAGAGTCCTTGTTAGGCGTGATACAGTAATTCCACATCTCTCGCCAGATCCTCTTCGCTTCAGTCACATCAGTCCAAACATTACACCAACCATCAAGAATTACGTTGAATCCCTCAACATGGACCGGAAAAAGCTTTTTGCTTGCAAGCATGAACTCTTCAGCTTTTTCAATGTGCCCATGTCTACACAAGGCATATAGCAATCCTTGAAATGCTTCTTCATCAGGAATGTGCTTAAACTTATCCATGATATCAAATGTCCGAATAGCCTGGCTAGTATCATTAGCAGCAGCATATCTACATCAGTACCAAGACAACCAATTCAATACTTAGTAAAATCTTTTTATATTACAGCCTACTCAACGGATGAGGAACTTTCAATATATCGAGGTGAATAGAGAAAAGCAACAAAAGAAGACGAAAGCTAACCTGTCCATCATGAGAAACATGGCCTTTCTAGTATCCCTTGAAACATGAAACATATCACGGATCAAACACCAAGCAATGTTGAACTTTTGATGATTACCCAACACCCAGATCATCAAATCGCAAGCTTTCTGATCATCGCAACCGCGTTTCTCACCCCATTTGAACGCCAGAAACGCAAGCCTCCATTCATCTCTTAACTCCCAGATTAAAGAGTACATAGAATCATGACTGATATCAAAGGAGGACTCCTCTAGAGAAGCCATGGCCTCTGACTCTTGCTGAGAGACTTGTCTGATTAAATCAATCAGACCCTGTTCCAACGGACCCAGGGCTTGACTGATATCAAAATTTTCGGAGATGATTTGGGTGGAGAAACGATATGACGGGACAAAGTGTGGGACATGGCTCAGGTTTTGAGAATGTATAAGACATGTTCGATGAAATGCCGAAGAGACAGAAGTAACATGTAAGGATAAGTCAGAAAACGATCTCGACACTGCACGTAGCAGATATTGGTGTTGAACAATCCGCCATTGTGGCGTTCGCGTTAGTCTCCTACCAATCGCAACAATAGCAGTCGCAGCCATATCCCATAGGAAGAGAGGGTCTTACGGGATGAAATATTTATCTGACGAATGTAAATGGGGCGAAGAATAATATATAGTAAGCATGGGTCTAGTATAGTAATAAATAAAGTTATTGTTAACGGGCTTAAATAGAGCCCATTAAAGATTATCGTAAAACCTCCAAATCCATGACGGAGAAATCCAATACCTGATAAACCCTAGAAAAAAAATCTGATTCGGAGAAATTGAAGGAAATTCGTCGAGATCGAGATGGGAAATGAGACCAAGACCAATGGAGCTTCAAGTTTGGGAGGAGGAGGATTTAGGGCAAAGATGGAGCACTATGTCTACAGTGGGGAAAAGAAGCACGTTTTGGCTGGGATCGGGATCATCACCATCATCTTCGGAATCCCTTGGTATCTTATGAATCAAGGTCTGTTTTCGAGTTTCTGGACGGTTAGATTGAATATAACTTATTTATGGTTGTATTCCAACAAAACCTAGGAAAAATTAGAAGGAAAGTCAATATTTTGTTCAGATGAATGTTTCATTTTTATATCATCTTGAAAATTGGAAGAGGATGGTAGTTTTGCGGTACAGAATTGATATATGAGAATGAGTCCTAGTGTTTATTATAATCATAGGCTTGCATTATTCACAATCCTACTCTGTTTATCTAATGATCATGTACAATAGCACACAATATTTGTTTGGTTTACATCTCTATGGTTTAGAGCACACAGTGTTTGTTCTGTTTCTCAATGGTTTATCTGATTTTGTTATGTGACATTTGATAATTTCCTTGGGCTATGTTTAGGCTAAATTGTTATAATCCGCTTTCTTTCAGGATCAAAGCATCGTTCTCACCAAGATTACATGGAAAAGGCAGATAAAGCTCGAAAAGCGCGTCTCTCATCATCTTCATCCTCAGAGAAGTAGTGATCTCCAGTCTTATTTCTCATCTTCCCCTTGGAAACCTTTTTGCAAACTCTAGAGTTCAGATACATGCTGTGAATGATCAACTCAGCGTTTTCCATGTCCATAGAAACAAAACTCAGTTACGTCTAAAAGCCAGTGTGGTTCAGTTCAGATATGTATTATTTGACTACTGAGGTTTCTGTATCGAATAAAGAAAATCTTCTCAAACACAGATAACGAGAAGGTTGAAGAATTGCTGCAAGTTCAAGCTCATTTTTATTTTTTCTATAACACTGTTTCATCTTGTTAAGGTAACAGATGATGAGTAAATACATTATAAGCAACATAAACAGTGTTACAGTAATAGCAAATCGTCTAATTGTTCGGGGAGATCTGTCTTTAAAGAGGCATGAGTCTTCTACGTTTGTAAAACCAGACGAATGACAAAAACACAAGAATGCCACAGACTCCAGTGATGATCAAAACCCATTTGAAAGCACCAGGCTGTTCGAAGAAATCTATCTCAAAATTCATCCCAAAGATCCCGGCTACAACCCCGCAGATGGCTACTACAAATGTCGCAGTAGTTAGCAGTAGCTCGAACTGAATCAGCTGATTTCTCACGTTGTCCTGCAAATTCCAGAAGTTTTCAGCTGAATCTCATGGTTGTCTAAAGAATGTATGGCATAACAAGATCAAGATTTGAAGATGTACCAATTGAATGTTAATGAAATCCTCAGTATCATCGATGTACTCCTTTAACTGAATAGTACAGAGAGTGGCAGATGATTAAATGCTGTTGAAACGAGATAATGACTGAGCATAAAGGAGAGGTTTTTAATGTTACCGATGTTAGCTTGTTGAGAGTGCTATCGATGACAACAAAGTATGCTTCCAGCAACATCTCGAGCTCCTCTATATTCTCGGTTGCACCTTCTGAGCTTCTTGCACTATCGTGTCGGCTCCTTGCAATGCTCAAGCTTTTCTCGAGTCTCCGGGTATCAGGAGGTGAAGAAACAGGAGAAACTGGTGCGGAAAGAGAAAGACCATCATTTGATCGGTAACCAAGTACGGACTGATCACCACCATATAAAGATCCTTCCATTCTCTTCTTCTTCTCTGTTAGATACATTTCTGCCATATCCCCATCATCGTCCATTAGCTGCTCAATCTCATCCCGAACCTTTTGAACTCTTCTCGTTAATGCTACAAGTCTGCTCTTTAGTCTACGCACACGCTCCAAGTTTAAAGTGCTGATCTTTGAGGTAAGTTCATCCAGCAATGGGTATGCCTCAATCTCCAACTCTGAAGCCTAAAAAAGTGTCAAAGTAAAATCTAAGCCCATTGCTAATAAACCAAATTCATTAAGTTCTGAAACCTTGACTGACCTGGGAATCAAGGAAGGTACAAGCAGCTTCAAGGGCAACTTCAAGAGCCCTAAACTCAAAAGGTAGATAATCATGTGATGAATTCTGAAACACATTGTCTAAACTCCTACTCCTCCTCCTGCTCAATCCAACGCTGTCCTGATTCCAAACCTCGCCAACAGCACTTGCCTTTAGTCTCTGCTGCAGCTCAACCACATACCGAAGCACATAGTTGTCGAGGGAATTCAAGAGCAAAACCTCATCCGCAGTTATAATACAACGGATCTGCTCTAAGTTTACAACAATAGCCTTCTCTCGGCCCAGGATAGTTGACGGATACACAAACAAAGGATCAAGCAGACGCAAATCACGTGCTGGTAAATCACATCTACGCATCATTGTGAACTTATCAACCTCTATGACCTGAGTATTGGCAAAAGTATCAACGCGAATCCACGACTTAAGCCCTTGTCCACGCTTCTTTAGACCCAAAACATCAACTCCAAGGAGAGGTTGCCTCCCGGAAGCAGAAGGCCGAGACCCTGCATCCCCTCTGAGGTTTATAGCTGAAGCAGGTCTTGGAGGAAGCAAACGCTCTTTGAGCTCAGACATTGTTGCTAATTCCTTTATAGGTCTGTCGCTCGATTAGATGCAGAACCCAATCAAGAATGGAAGTTTCTCTAAACAGGATCGTCTTTCAAAGGCACAAGCCAGTAAATACAAAGGGAATCAAAAGAACTACAGAAAGAAGTTTCAAATATTTAGTTGAAGGAATCAAGACCAAAATAGGTGTTCTTACTATATCCCAGCCAACTGTAATCAGAATATGAAGAACTAGTTTCAGAAACTGATCAAATAATGAAGATTTTCGCACAAAATTAAAAATTTAAGAGGAAGAAGAAGCATACTCTAGAAGGCGAGGATCAGACAAAATTATCGGTCATATCGGGATTGCAAACGCCAGCAAACTAAAATCAGATGGATCGTCCCGAAACAAAAAGAAAACAGAGAAAAATCACCAGAAGATCGGAAATTATTGAGCAGAATTTACACCTCTTAACAAAAAAACCTCTGACGAAGAAACCCTAAAACTAAATTAGAACTAAAGAAAGAAGTTTGCGGAGATGACTTCGCCGGATTACGTCTCCTACTTGTTTTGAGTGAATGTGAAGAAGCAAAAGCAAGAGCTTTTTTGCCTTTTGAACGAAACTCTTTGGAGAGAGGTTTCAAACCGAATTTTACTTTGGTTAGCCTCAAATTTACCGGTTTAACACTTAACTTATATAATAACTAAAACTAGCCACCCCAAAAAAGTTTGATAGATAATTAATGTTGGTCATCCTTTGAGGTAGTCCTGGGATTAAATTCCGAACTGAATAGACCGAACTGAATCCGAATCGAAAATTCGGTTTCGGATTGATTTCAGATCTTACTTAAAAACCGAATGGATTTTGAGTAAGATATCCATCGATATCGGTTCGGGTTCGGGTTTAAACCGAATATCCATGGGTACCCGAATTGGATCCGAAAATATACAAAACCAATGAATTCAATTTAAACCGCATCTAATTTAAATCAATGAAATCAATTTAAACATGGGTACCCGAACCGGATTTGAACCAAACCGAACCGAATATACATGAGTACCGAACCGAATATACATGAGTACCGGAACCGGATCCGAACAGAAAATTCGATTTTTAATGATAATTGGCGGTTATTTCCGGTTATTTTGTAGTTGGTTTTGTTATACCCGAAAGATATCTGAATCGAATAGAGAACCGAAATATTTTCAGTTTCAATTCGGATCCTCAATTGGTATCTGAAAACCGAACCGAATGCTACCGAACCGAATCCGAACCGATTTACATTCGGATCTGAAATGGATCTTTTATTGAAGATCCGAAAAAATCGAAACCCGAAAGAACCGAACCGATCCCGAATCGAAATCCGAAATCCCATGACTAAGCGTGATATCGTGATAATTAAATAACTCCAAAATTCAATTTTCAATTCGGTTAAATTCGATTTTTGGAATCCAGGTAATTTGCATAGCAAACCAATTCAAATTTTTTTTTGTCATCTAAGTAATATTAAAAACCAGGGTGGAATACATTGGTAGAATGCGGTGGTGAACTACGGAACTGAGGACACACCTCAGAAACTTAGCCGGCGGAAACATAAACTTCCCCGGAAACTAAACCGACGGATGAGAAAGCAATCCTCGGAAACGAAAGACCAACCAAGACTAACAAACAAAAACACAAACGACCCCAAGCCC
>OVAU01000270.1:0-23326 GCA_900406315.1 Biscutella laevigata subsp. laevigata | reverse complement strand
ATGAGACTAAAAACCCCTAAAAACCAGACACATCAGAACCCCAAGAATATAACTATATATACTCTCTCCCTAAGTCTCTTTCCCTCTCACGCCATTGACGAAGAGCTCACAAGCTTGATCTTGGTAATCGACTCTCTTTGTACCTTTTATCCATGAAGAGATTAGTCTCCTTCATGTTGCACGTGTGAATCATGTGCACAAACAAAGAAAAAAAAACCTTGTCTCTGTAAGCTTCTTTGTCAACTAGTGTCTTTACTAGGCTTCACTTATTTCTTTAAAACTTCTCCTTCGTTGGTCATTTTGAAGCTTTGTCTTAGCTTCTTCATGTTGAATTAATATCCAACAATTGTCTTAGTCCCGCAAAAGATCTAAACTCCGCGATTACTTTCACGAACCTCAGATCCTGAATCCAAAAAGGAGGCATACACAACGAATGGCCTAGTGAGGGCCGTCATTCAACCCTCTTAGCCAAAATAAAGAAATAGTCGGACAAACAATCAGTCTATCATACAAGTCAAGACAGTCATTCATCCAGACTGAATATGCAGAGTCCCTGAATAGTTTTCTCACAACTAGACAATGTGTTGTCGGATTTAATAAACTCCCAAGAGATCTGTATCAATCATCCATATCAAACTAATAGTTAATAAATATAAAAGGTCAATCAACCTGATGTTAACTTAGCCCACGGTCACACACTCACCTTAGAAGGTCGGTTTGATTCGACTTGGTTATGATACCTCTTGAAGCTTAATTAAATCTCGGTTTCGGTCTAGATTAGTCAGCCATGGTAAGGTATCATACCAGTGGGTCGCAATACAGAAGTGATCAGTGGTCTCAATTGTCTGATGCTCTCTCAAGTTCTCTCTGGAGTTCTGAGTTGATCGCACGAAACCTTACTGGTCTGCGAGAAGTACTTATAGGCCAAATAATAACCATTCTTGTGAATACTCCCCGCCAAGTAATTTTCCCTTCATCGATCGTGTGTCTCACTCTGCCATAACCGCTCTCTACTACGCATCATGTAGGATGTCATTATCCCTACCCTAACCGTTCACACACGGTTTTTTGTGCATCCTTCATCTGACCATCAACCGTTCCAACAACGACCTGATAAACTCAGATCATCAGAATCCAACCAGCCGAGTCTGTCCAAAGGAGACCACCTTCCCCGACATTTGGACTGTCCATTTCTAACACCCAACCAGTCCATCCGGTCTCCTCAAAAAATTTGAATTTCTTCCCATAGCCCAAACTGATCCAGTGATCCTTCTCGACCACCCTCTTCATAATCAGAAGCTCGATTCCCAACTGATCGACTCGGTCATTTTTGATTTACTCAGCCAAATAGCCCATTCCTTGGCCAAGGTCCAAATCACGAGACTGAATCAGTCAAAGACGGGGGTTACAATTCTCCTCCACTTATGTTCAAATTTTCCTCGAACCTAGAATATTCTCCTTCTTCTTAGACTGTTTTGGTTGTTTCTTGAACAGTTTAGGAAATTTCTCTTCCGTTACATGTTAAGATTCCCAAGTTGTCTCTTCATCTACGTCACATTCCCATTATACTTGGATTATTTTCACCCTCTTCCGAACAACTACCTTGTTCATTCTTTCCACAATCCTAACTGGTCTTCCTATCGTGGTCAAATTATCTTGAAGATTTGGTGGTGGTATTCAATCACATTTACTTCATGCCTTATGCATTTCCTTAGCAGGGAGACATGAAAGATGTTATGGAATTCTACCATGGTCTGAGGAAGTTCTAGTCTATACGTAAATGGCGTGATTCGTTCTAGCCCTTCTATATCCTTCTCGACATCTGCATTACTTTCTTTCGACCATCCGCCATAGATTAACCTTTCCCAAATGATAAGATATTTCCATATCATAGTCCACGAACGATCCCATCCATCTTCTCTTCCTAAGATTTAATTTCGACTAAGTCAAAATATACTTCAAGCTCTTGTGATCTGTGAAGACTTGCATTTTCCCTCCATAAAGGTAAACACAACGACAACGATCTCCAAAATCATGCGTAGGGTAGTTCTTCTCATGGTTCCTTAGTTGCCTCGAAGCATAAGCAATGACCTTCACCAACTGCATCAATACGCAACCAAGTCCCACCCGTGATGCATCAATATATACTACTGATGTGTCATGATTTTATCATTTTTGAACTCGGTTTTTATTCGTCTTTTAATTAGTTTAGAATGCATTTAGAGTCCTTTAGGTTGCATTTTGCATGCATATGACATTTCAGGTGCAGAGTTGGAGTTAGACAAAGATTGGACCAAAATGGAGCAAAATGGAGCAAAATCAGCATAAGTCTCAGAATTGGAGGAGTCACACCGGTCATATCAGACCGGTGCAACACACCGATGCACAATTGATAAACTCGATTTTTACAGTCTCTTTATCAGTCTTATCAATGTTGTAGTAAGGAAGTTGGGTGATCTAGATTGTCGAACCAACTCTAGAGGGAAGTAACTCACAAGTTCTGTATTAAATTTTATTAAGTCTAGATTTGAATAAATGGGTTGTTCTGTCACTAACAATCCTAAACAACAAATTCAGTTTTAGAATAAATTCAGAAATAAGAATAACTCATGGAACAGGGCAATCGAAATAGATAGTCATTTCATGCTAGCTTGGTTTAATTCACTCATTCAGGTTTATCCTATGTCTATGTCAAAATCAGATTAATTCACTCTCGTGATGGAAGTCCCTTCCTAACATGCTACTGCACAATCTCTTGGGAATAAAACATGATTAAGAAGCATTACATGTGATTCAGTTCAACAATCAATCAATAACTTAAACAATCTCTTGGAAAGATTTGACTAACAACCTATTCATTTAGTTCATGAATTCTATCGAACATATTTCGCGCATGCAATGAAGTTTCTATGATCTAGATTAGGTTAGCTGAGGATACTTATTCTACTCAGTTCTAAACCATTCCTACCAATAACATCAGCCTATTCCTGACCTCAATCCATAAGCTATGGAGAACTACTCACAGCTCATATCTAGAACACTTTGAGAGTTTCTAGACATGGTTTGTGATGAGGATTAAGATTAAATGGAATAGAAACAATGGACAATCAACAAGAACTAGAAAGGAACTGAAAATAGAATTGCAATAAGATAAATACCAAGTAATCTCTAACAAGTGAGTTTGAGAATACTCAGATCTTAAAACTCGAAAACTTAAGAAAAACTAAGAGAAAAACGGTTTTAGGGTTTTAGTTATTGGCTCCCTTTTATACTTAGCTAAAATACAACTCTTAAAGGAAATTAACTTGAATTATTTTTGTCTCGTCGGAGTCTATGCCGGTTAGTGCAAACCAGTGCAACTAACCGGTGTTACTCCTTCGTGATGTCGTCTGGGTTGTCCGCCGTTGTAGTGCTGACCGGTGCTCTTGACCGGCGGTTAAGGGGCAAAACCTCCTGCTGGACGTGCGCCGGTGTGGTATGGTCGGCGGGCTTGACCGGTGCTTAAGGGTCGGATCTCTCTGTCGGACGTGCACCGGTGTGCTGACCAGCGGACTTGATCGGCGTGACTCCTGGATCCGGGACTTAGCCAATTTTTGCTCCTGAAACGCTTCATAATTGCTCAGTTCCTCGCCTTAGTCTCCTCTGCACCTGAAATGACAAATACTATGTAAATGCAACCTATAAGACTCTAAAATGCATCCTAAACTAATGAAAAACGAATGAAAACCGAGTGTTAAAACCATGAAAATCAATGCATATCAACAGCACAAGAACTTGCGGATCAAATAGACCAGTCACTCCCAGACCGAGGTTGTACACCGATCCAAATCGACAGGGAAACTATACCGGTCAAGACCAACCGATGCCACAACTCCTTAGTCATTTTTTGGAAATTGTTATGGTCAAAACTATGAACTAAATTGTCATTTTCTACTACATGTCATATGCAAACCGATGGTCAAATTGAAGTTGTTAATCGTACTTTCTCTACATTGCTTAGAACTTTAGTTAAGAGTAACTTGAAATATTGGGAAGAATGATTGTCTCATGTAGAATTTGTTTATAATCATGCGATGCATTTCGCTACTAAGTTTTCACCGTTTGAAATTATTTATGGTTTTAACCCTTTATCATCATTGGATTTATCACATTTACCTTTGAGGGAAAAAGTTAATCTATATGGAAAGAAGAAGGCCGATCTGATCAAGAAAAATCCTGAGACTGCTCAGAATAATATTGAGCACAAGACCAAACTTTATGCCAAGTATGCTAACAAAGGTATAAGAGCGGCAAAACTTGACATGGGAGATCATGTTTGGGTTAACCTAGGGAAGGAAAAGTTTCTTAAAGAGAGGAATTCGAAAATTAAATCAAGGATAGAGGTTCCTTTTCGTATCACCAAGGAGATTAACGACAATGCCTATCATCTCGATCTTCAAGGTAAGAATAACATGAGTAATGCTTTCAATTTTTCTGATCTTGTTCCGTTTATTGCAGATGATGAAACAGATTTGAGGTCAAATCATTTTCAATAGGGAGAGGATGATGTGATCCTTGACAACTCACAAACTGAATTTGGAACAATGGAGGTCCAAGACATTTCCGAGACTTTGGAGGTACCGAATGGAGCGATCACAAGGAGCAAAGAAAATGAACCAACTAAGATCATGGAGGATATTTTTGAGAAAACTCAAGACAAGGAACATGAAGTTATACCAAGTTACATCAACATCATCCAAGCATTTGAAGAAGATCAAGATATTCACTAAGTAGTTAAATGATTTATCTAGTACTTTTTTCCTATGCTTCGGTTTTGTCCCTTTGAGTTTTCTCAAGCATAGGTTTTAATGAGGCTAGGTAAATTATTTTCATCTATACTACTTAGTAATATTTTGGTCTATTTAAAGAAGTTGAAGGAAAAAAAGAGTCATATTTTAAATTCAATGTAGCATTTGCCTTATTTATTGTCTTTATGTCATTTTCGAGGAGGAGCCTTTATCGTCTCCTTCTTCTATATATTATGCAGGGAATTATCAATAAGTATATTCATCATTTTGCTGTGATAACATATTTGGATCATTTGAGTGTTATACTAAAGATTGAAGTGAATCCATCAAAGCTTGTTTTCTTCTTCGAAGAATTTCTATCTACTTTTATGGTGTCAACTAAGTAGCAGTCATCTATCTCTTCATTTGATCCAGTCATAGGTCACTTGATTTTATCATCATCATCATCATCGCTTTGCTCGTCCACTCCGCCAACCACCGTATCACACCAACTGTATCACCGTTTCGCATCATCACGTACCGAATCATTCATCCGTTCTTATCTTCCACAACCTCTGATCATATCACCTCAAAACCAGTAAATCATCACGCAAAAGCCATTAATCCCGAGCTCCTAATTTTCCTCTTAAACCCCCTTAACTCAAGTATGGAACTACTAATACATGATAATCAAAATCAAACAAAGCATGATGAATGAAATCAATAACCAAATGAATAGATAAATAAAAAAGGTTCAAATTCTTCTCCAAAACAAGTATATATTGTTTTGAATAGTCTCCCTTAATGCTTTTTACAAATTTCTCTCCAAGCTAAATAATGAAAGTGTAAAACCCTAAAAAAGTAAATACTAGTGTTTTAATTGCCTTATAAATCGGTTTCAAATATGGATTTTGGTTTGGGTTGACTTTGCGATATAAAAAGAAATTGAAATTTGTGATCGATCAATTTGAATGTTATCTGCAAGGTTGATCCCATCTTTTGCGTAACATATCGAACGATCTTGTTGAAGGTGGATCGATCGATCAAAAGCTTGACAGATAACATGTTCTTTGAATTTTTTCGAAATCACATCCTAAAGTATCATTTCTTCAGATAGAAACCCCATACCTGTAAAAACACAAAACAAACCAAAAATAC
This sequence comes from Biscutella laevigata subsp. laevigata, assembly GCA_900406315.1. Classification (NCBI taxonomy): domain Eukaryota; kingdom Viridiplantae; phylum Streptophyta; class Magnoliopsida; order Brassicales; family Brassicaceae; genus Biscutella; species Biscutella laevigata. The sequence goes on along the minus strand of OVAU01000270.1, from coordinate 17,402 downwards.
TCTAGAAACACACTTATGACTCGATAAAGAATTGTAAGCATACAATAGTACATTACAAACCCCCAAAACCATGACATTAATTCCCCAAACTTGAACATTACTTGTGCTCAAGTAAAAACATCAAAGTTCAAGAAAGGGAGAAGCGTAAGAGAATCTTTGCTTCTCAACATACCTTAGTTTAGACTAACATGTAGACCACATACAATACAAGAAAACAACGTTTTTGCGATTACGATTTACGACAACATGTGTGGTCGTAGATATCTGCGACTCATTTGCGACAAAAGTAGGACTAAATTGACAACTTGCCACTTCATCATATTTATGAGTACTTTGCAACTCAAACTCATTTTTCTCTAAAACATCGCTTATTGTCGCAATGTAGTCGCAAATTTACCACTCCAACAATTTGTGACTACTTTGTCACTCCACCTCATTTTCTCTAAAATATCGCTTGTAGTCGCAAATTTGCGACTACATTACCACCTAATGCGGTTTAGGGATAAGTGTAGTCTCAAAACGGTCACACTTTTGGGACTACATTGCTATTAATTTATTTGAAGAGACAAAAGAGTGACGATTTTGCCACTATTATGTGACTACAATTAATAAATTCAATTCATTTTTGACATTTTTATATGTTCTACTGGCTTATGATGTATTATATATAATACTAAAGCACAAAACCGATACAAAACTTGAATAATTCTAATGTATTAAAAAATTTGTAATCATCTACCATTACTGTTAGATAATGTTAAATAAGTACAACATATGTAATACATTTTTAACAAAATCTCATCCTGTTAAGTAAATCATATCTCATATAAATAGGTTAGTAAAATCACATAACATAAGAACATGTTAAACATATTTGTATTATTATATGTCAAATGATACGAACAGAACAAAACTTATAAGTTTAAAAACTTCGAGAATCAAACTTTTTACTTAACCGAACCAAATAAGTTGAAACACAAAAAATCCAAATTAAATATTTTTGACAACTTTGTCACTCCATTAAATTTTCCTCATAATATAACTGTTGGTGGCAAAGTAGTCACAAACATCTGTGACTAGTTTTCCACTCTAATATAATTTTCTCAAAAATATAGCATGTGGTGGCGAAATAATCACAAATATTTGTGACTAATTTGCCACTCCAACAAAAATTTCTCAAAAAATAGCATGTGATGGCAATGTAGTCATAAAAAGTGTGATTAATTTGCAACAATGGTGTTAACGGAGTCTCAATGTAGACTCACATTTTGGACAAATTTGCATTCCAATGTATTTCTGACTACTTTGTCGCTCCAACTCATTTTTTCTTAAATATCACTTGTAGTAAAAATTTCTCGACTAAATTGCTACCACATGCGGTTTAGGGATAAGCGTAGTCTTAAAACGGTTGCCCTTTTTGCAACTACATTGTGACTATTTTCTGAAGTGACAAAACAGTGACGGTTTTGCAAGTAATTTGTGACTAGGATCAATAAATTCAATTCGTTTTAAAAATTTTATATATCCTACTAGCTTATGATATAGTATAGATACTACTAAATAACAAAACCTATATAAAACTTCCATAATTTCAATGTATTAAAATTTGTAATCATCTACCTATAAGTACAACATATATAATATATTATTATATCAAATCTTATCATTTCCAAATAATATTCTTTCATATATATATATATATATATATATATATATAAAAGAATACATCTAACATATTTATATACTTAAATCTCAAATAATATGAACCAAACTAAACAAATATTTTACTTAACCAAATCAAAACAAAGCGAACGAAATAAATCTAAATACAAATAATCTGAACCGAACTAAACCTATAAATAGTTTACTTCCAAATGATCACACTATGAATAATATCACACTAGAACATTGGTTGAATCCGAGCCGAATTGATTCTAACAAAACCAAATAAAACTGAAACCCTATTTATCAAAATAGTAACATATTATAGTTGTGTTGTCACACAAAAATAATATCACAATAGCCCAGTGGTTACAACATGTGGGAATGTTTGATTGAACCAGGGTTTGATCCCCCCNCCCCCCCCCCCCCCCCCCACACACTATTATTTTTTATTTAGGGGGCGGCAACGGTGGAGCCACTTCTAGCCATCGCGGGGTCACCTCTAGCGACGATGGAGCCACCTTTGGCGGTGCGGCGTTCTAATTTTTTTAATTCTTAAAAAATAAAAGTGTGACTACATTGTGACTCTGATAATATCGTAGTTGCAAATGTTTATGTGGGACTAATTTGTGACAGTGCCAATATCATACTCGTAAATTAGTAAAAAAAAAGTGTGGCTGATTTGCCACTACGTCTTGTGACTTGGGACGACCTTATGTCGTTGCAATGTAATAGCACTTTTTGTGTGACTATATTGACTATACACAAAATAGTCCTACATATTTGCCACTCTTTTGCGACTACGTATAAATCTTGGACTACAATAGTAGTCGCAAATTGTAGTCGCAGAACTGTGATTGTATAGTGTAGATGCAAAATTACTGATTTGCGACTCCAAGCATTTGCGACGGAGATTTTGCCATTTTTGGTGTAGTTGCAAATTAGTCGCAATTAGCCAATTGACGACTACTTTGAGACTATTTTTGTAGTCGCAGAACGCATGTTTTCTTGTAGTGATAGAACCAAACCTGCTAGCGCATTTTCCCATATTGCCTTAATGACCACTTATGTATGTCCATACTCTGAACCTTAAACTTAAGTAGACTCTGAATTCACATCAGTTAACTTGCTACATTCATTAAGGATTAGCATGCGTTCCTGATCAAATACTTTTCAATCAGGAAAATAAGGCTAGATAAATGTGAAAGGAGGCTGATTCATGGGTGAGACTAAAGTGTTTGAGTGGCACAAGAAAAAAATGTCAAAAAATTCATATCAGTATGCCAAATCAAAGGAGAGACAAATTAAGTGATGGACCATGGTTCTTAATACTACCTAAACTCAAAAACAAAACTTGAAATACAACAAAACGTGGTCTGTTGTTCCTTTTTTTTATTCTTTTTCTACCTTGACTGGTATATCCCCTTGAATCGGGGTTTTCTAGATTGATCGGTCTCCTGTCGGATAGTCAATCCAAAACTTTCTCTCTCTTTTTGTAATGATTAGAACATGCCAATGTTTTTGTGACTCGTCTTCAGTCTCAAACTACACCATTTATAATTAAAAACCCAATGTTATACTCCTTGTGACCTTTCATGAAAACACACAAACGTTATCATAAAAATAAGAAATTAAAGTGTTGTCTAACCACCTTAGATTTCATATTTCACTAAGCAGCAGAAGAAATCATATTAACCCAAATTCTCTACATTGTTTTTGTACTTGAATGCATACTTAGTGATATGAAAAATATCAGAAATTCTAGAACTTCAAAAGAAGAGTAAGGTGAAGACGTGTTACCAAACTAAAGATGTATATGACTATTACACTACAAAAAACCTCAATTGATAGCACTCCACTATATCAAGAAATTTCTAAACGTTATCATATACAGTTTCCAGATTTGTCAGTCGTCTATTATAGCACAAAAAACATGTTATTCTATAATTTCACTAAATTGAACTGAAATTCTGTTTAATCCAACTAGAATTTTTCAATTACCTCTTATATCATCAAATTTGTTCAATTAGATTGTTAATTAAGTTCACTGAACTAAAAAATTCAAAATCAAAATTTTTATAGCACTCCGCGACATCACGTATTTAAGAATTGCGATTGTAGATGGTTGTAGATTTTTGATACTATATAATAGCACAAAAACACGCTATGTTAGAGTCTTCCAACACTTGGAAAAAAAATTCACGAACAACACTTACCAAATTTTTTCACGAAATATTTTTAATTCTCTCTATTGGGTTTTATGGATTAAATGGAGTTTAGGGGTTAGATGTCGTGTTAAATGGTTTTACTTCATACTTGTGTTTTGTGGTTATAGTTTGAGCTTATTTCAACGCTCCCATTTCACAAAAACAATAACTATATTCGATATATAGTGTTACATTTCAATACATATTCAATAATAGAATCAACTTTTAAATATTTACATAATTAATTTGACAAATAAATATTTAAGAATTTGACATACTATAGCATTATATTAACGCTATCGTATTGTTAAATTCCATATGGCGGGAACTTGATTCCGTCATACCAAGTGAAAGTAACTTAAAATTTTATGTGGCGGAATTAAGTTCTCGTCCTATGGAATTTAAGGATATGATAGTGTTAATATACTATTATCGTATGTCAAAATCTTAAATGGGGTTTAGGGATTAGATGAGGTTTAGAGGTTTGGTAGAGTTTAGAGGTTTGATAGGGTTTATAGGTGTTTCAGAAAAAAACAAAAATACAAATTATAATATAAAATGAAATTAACTAAAGAAATATATTTCAAAAATAAAATAAAATTCAAAAGTTTGGCAATTTTGGATAGCATAAAGTTTTGGGGTTAGATGGTGTTTATGGAGTTATATTTCATACTTGTGTTTTGAGAGTTATAATTTGAGCTTGTTTCAATATTCTCATTTCACAAAAATAAAAATTTTGTTGCATAATTATAGATTAGATGGAGTTAAGTAATTAAATATGTTTATAAAATGTTGGTAATAGATCTTAAACTACAAAATCTATAAATCTGGCAAAAAATAAATCACATCAAATCCATTTGAAATATATCCATGGGTTCTCTAAAAGACCAATACAAGGAATATCAATTCATAACTAGTCCAATTAGCAACAAATACTCAAGAAATCGAGACTAAAATCTCACAAAATCGTGACTGTAAATCACACTAAATAAAACATACTTTGTTTTATGAGTTCTCTATTAAGACTTAATTTTGACCCCAGACAGATAAGATACAGACCTGTAAGGATAGACAAAACACCCAGAAAGAGCTTACAAAAAACTAGCAACACTTTTTCTGACCATACAAAGCAAAAGCCAAGCAAGCCCTTAACCCTGCACGATCAATCAAAATGAAACTACGAGAATCCACTTCCAAGTTGGACTTATTTGGGCCCTTATGTGGCTCACCCAATTTATGTATTTAATTTAACAAAAGATGAGAAAGAGAAGAAAGAGTGGAGCCAAACAGATATAATTCCGGATTAGGGTTACTCTCTCTCCCAAACTCCGCCCATTCTCTTTCCCTCTCTCCGCCGCGCGCAACTGAACCGCTACCTATATAAACACTCACACACTGGTACTCTCTCTCTCTATATTTATATATATCTTCTGATTCTTCTTAACATCTTCGTCTTTCGATTCTGTGTTCCGAATCTCTATGTTTCATTATTCAGAAGAAATCTTAGATGAGTGGTCAAATCACTTGCAACGACCGGACGAGAACGTATTGGACTCTAACAATGGAACGATACTTCATAGACCTTATGTTAGATCATTTACACAGAGGTAACAGAGCCGGTCACACATTCAACAGGCAAGCCTGGAACGAGATGCTCACTGTCTTCAATTCCAAATTTGGTTCTCGTTACGATAAAGACGTGTTGAAAAGCCGCTACACGAATATGTGGAAACTCTATAATGATGTCAGGTCTCTTCTTGATCGTGGTGGGTTTACTTGGGATCAGACTAATCAAATGGTTGTTGGAGATGATAGTCTTTGGAGTTCTTATCTCAAGGTTTTTTTTTTCTATTTCACCAAATCAGCTTTTGAAGTTTTTTGATAAATGATTCATTTGTTGTTGTTGTTGTTCGTGGTGGTGGGTTTTGTGATTTCAACAGGCTCATCCTGAAGCTTTTGTGTACAAGACGAAACCGGTGTTGAATTTTGATGATCTGTGCTTGATCTATGGGTATACAGTTGCAGATGGGAGATATAGCAGGTCAAGTCATGATTTAGAATATGAAGATGAGATTCATGGTGTTGACATTGGTGTGTTCTTGCTCTTGTTCGTTTGGTTTGCATACAAAGTGGGTTTTTTTGTTTTCTAAAGATGAGTGACTGTTTTATCTGCTGCACCGGGTTTTTAATTTGTAGGTGAAAGTAGTGGAAGTCTTGTTCCTTTAAGTAAAGAAAGCTCGAAAACTGAGTGGACTCCGGTAATGGACCAATTCTTCATTGAGCTTATGCTTGATCAGATTGGAAGAGGCAATAAGAATGGTAATGCTTTCAGTAAACAAGCATGGGTAGATATGCTGGCTTTGTTCAACGCTAGGTTTAATGGTCAGTATGGGAAAAGGGTTTTAAGACACCGGCACAACAAATTGTCGAAATACTACAAGGATATGGGAGTGATTTTGAAAGAAGTCGGCTTTTGTTGGGATGAAACCCGGCAAATGATAGCTGCGGATGATGCCGTTTGGGATTCTTACATCAAGGTTTGGATTCTTCGACTGTTATTTCCTTGCTCGAATGATCTTTGATCCTTCCCTCCGTCGATTTGAGTTTAGATGTGATGAGGCAGGAGCATCCATTTGCTAGAACATATAGGACGAGAGCTTTGCCCAGCTACAATGATTTGGACATTATATTCGCCGGTCCAGCTGAGCAAGGGATTTTACCCCATCCAGTACAAAGCAAAGATATCAAAGAAGATGGTTCGGCTACAGAAATGAGTGAGTTGAATCTGATTAAGCACTTCAGTTTTGGATTAGTCTGATTGTGATAGATGCTAAACTAAAAAAAAAGTCTTGCTTTGCCAGATGAGGCGATGGCAAGCCAGGTACATGCATCTGACCGCACAAGGACATTTTGGACTCCCCCTATGGACTACTATCTAATCGACTTGTTGGTGGACCAAGTGAACAAAGGGAACAGAGTTGGGCAGACTTTCATAACAAGTGCTTGGAACGAAATGGCTACGGCATTCAATACCAAATTCGGGTCTCAGCACAGCAAAGACGTTCTGAAGAACCGGTACAAACACTTGAGGAGGTTGTACAACGACATAAAGTTTCTTCTTAAGCAAGATGGGTTCTCATGGGATACTAGGAGAGATATGGTGATTGCAGATGATGGCACCTGGACTACCTATATACAGGCATGCTACATTCTTTACCTTTTCAGGTATCAGTCATATGGTTGTGATTTACAAATGAAGCGTGTGCAGGCACATCCAGAAGCTCGATCATATCGAGTTAAAACTGTTCCAAGCTATCCAAATCTTTGCTTCATTTTTGGGAAGGAAATGTCAGATGGGAGATATACACGTTTGGCTCAAGGTCTTGATCCCAATCCGGAAGAAATTGTGAGGTTAAACGGTAAAGCTTCTCTATAGCTTGATTTATGAAATTCCACAAGGAGGTGAACCTAATCTGATATATACTTAGTCAATTGGCTTTATCTAAGGTTATATCTGCTTTTGATTTTAATAAGCTGTGTATGTGTGAGACACACTATTATCGATGCAGAAGTAATTGACAAGTGAGCTTTAGTCTTTTCTTTGATATTATTTGCAGAAAGTGAAAGCTCACATGCATTCAAAGATACTCTAGGAGAAACTCACGGTTTCCAAATGGTTCATGCCGAGGACGAGAACAATGATTACCTCTGTAGCAATATTGGTCCTCCTTGTATAAAATGGACACGGGTCATGGACCGATGTCTCATTGATCTTATGTTAGAGCAGGTGAATAGAGGAAATAAGATTGGCGAGACATTCACAGAGCAAGCTTGGGCTGACATGGCAGAATCCTTCAATACAAAGTTCAGATTGCAGACGGACATGTTCATGCTGGAGAATCGGTATATCTTGATGATGAAAGAGCGTGAGGACATCAACAATATCCTCAATCTCGATGGCTTTGCTTGGGATGAGGAAAAGCAAACCATTGTTGCAGAAGATGAGTACTGGGAAGCATATATCAAGGTAAGGGTAACTAATCACACTCTTTGACTTTTCTTTCTTCTCTATTATAAGAACTTTATCCGAAGAGCAATGGATACTTAAACCGAACGCTATATGGAAGTTTTCTTATATTCTGTGATTGTAAACGATTAGTGTTGATTTTTCAGGAGCATCCAGATGGAACCATATATAAAGGTAAAACCTTGGATAGTTATGGCAATTTATGCAAGCTATACGAACATCTCTCACAAGAAAGCTTCAATTGTGAGAATCTCATGATCGAATTGGAAAACTATGGCCATGAGATTGGTATAGTCGATGAATTTAGTTCACCCCAGAAGCAGCCTAGCAAGCGAACTAATCCAACAACTCCACCTTCGGGACTCACTGTACAAAAGGCTCAGAAGACTGGAAAAGAGACGAGGAAACCTCTCTTTGAGGCAGAAGGTAATGATGATGATTGCACTAAGCATGTGCCCAAGAACGAGATTTGCTCAAGAATAGGAAACGCCATTGATGCGCTGCAAGCTTTGCCGGATATGGATGATGAGCTTCTGCTTGATGCTTGTGATCTTTTGGAAGACGAGAGGAAAGCAAAGACGTTCTTGGCTTTGGATGTTTCGTTGCGTAGAAAATGGCTAATGAGAAAGCTTCGTCCTTCAGCTAACTCTTAGGCCAATGTTTCCTCATTTGTCAACCCAAACAAGCCACCAAGACAAAAGCCCAAATTTTGAACACAACAGAAGAAAACTGTCTGTATGTTAGGTTTTGTAAAAATTATATGAGGATCTAGAGCTCACAGGTTTGATTATATGCATAAGTTGACATAAAAGTGAACATCCTCAATCGATTATATGCATAATTTAACATAACAATTAACATGAACATCCTCAAGAGCTGAGAAAAGTCTCCCCCACACACAAATGATACAACAAGATCTTAAGCTGCATTGTACACTCATTGATGATAGTTAGGAAAACAAGAAATGAAAAGCGAAGAAGTAACAGAAAAGTCTAAGAAGTTAGGGTGGATATTCGGTTATTGATTTAATTCGAATTATTCGAGTTTTAGTTTTATGGTTTTTAGAAAATATTTCCATCTGAAATTTTATTTTATATAGGTTTGGTTTGGATAATTTGGATTTTTTTTCTTCTAGAAAATGTGTTCATTTGGGATTAAATGTATATTGGTTTACTTTGGTATGGATTTGATTATGTTCAATTTTACAAAAAAAGTAGAGTAAAAATAAACATAGCGAATTTTATTTTTTTGTTGTTGGTAGGTAACTTTAATTAATATTATAGTTTTTTCTGATATATATATTTTTATCAATAAATGAGACTTTAACTTGTTTCCGGTGGGGTTCTAATGAGAATAAGAAGAAGATGTATTGGTTTATGCATTGGTTTTGGAGAAGACTGGGTTTGTCGAAGAGAGAAGGAGGATTAGGGTTTTGAGATCTGGAGAACTTTAATGTTGCACTTTAGGTGAAGTAGTAGTGGGGAATTATGCATAATCCTCAGTCTTATGGCTTGTATATTGAAATAGAGATACTTTGAGCAACGAATATCTTGATTGCTCAGCTCGGTAAACAACCCTCTTACATATAGCCATCAATTTTATCAGACAGAGATTTGTTAAAATGTTGACAGTAATTCATTATTGGTGATGGATCCTTAATTGATACATGGCAGGATTTGTGGTTACCAGACCACCCACCAAAACCACCAGTTGCTCTTAATGCACAAACTCAACAAATGTAAAGTTCAAGACCTGTTCAACAATACCTAAACAAATTAGAATCAAGTAAGAGTTTGTAGTATGGTTACACTAGAAGATGTAAAGAATATCTTGTATGTAAGTGCAGAGAATTTAACAACAACACAATTTCGTCTTAAAACGCCAAGATCAAACGATTAAACTCTTTATTTATAAGCAACAACTTTATACACAAAAGTTCTCTTACAAAGTTTTCAATCCAATACTAAGTCTACCCTTAGACAGATTCAAAAACAAGATTTAATCACCCAACACGACTCAAACCTACCTTTAGATCGCCTAGAACATCCAAGAGCAAGCAACACTCTCTCATGATCGATATCACCCAACCGTGAATAATCAAAGACAAGCAACCCAACACTCACTGTCCAAACTTGTTCTTTATGTGAAGCTTGGAGGCACAAATCCTTGGCAAAATCCTCAAGAGTGTTAACCCTAGGTAACCCCTCTTCAGTTGAATATATACCCCCATAACAAGAAATCTTCCTTAAACCTTTTTACAGGAAAATTTCTCAAAATCCACGTTTTCTTTTTCCCAATATCTCAGAATGAATATTCTCCAAATATTCATTCCATGCCAGTACTCCTCCCAAGAGCTCATTTCTCTTCTTGATGCAGACACCACACATATTTCTTTTTCTGAAAATCTCATAACAGCGTATTTCTTTTTTTTTTAAATCCCAAAATGGAAATTCTCCAGATCTCCTCTAATGCAAACATGTCAGCGTCCTAATTCCATTAGCCATCTGATTTTGCATCTTCAGTCTCCCTCTTTTTAGCTTAGTTTGATACTCAAGCATTCAAGAGATTCAAAGCTCTATTTCCTGCCAAGCAGAGACTCACACGCAACCAAACATATATGCAGAACCTTTGTTCTCAACACAGAGTATGCTCCCCCTGCTTGAGTGCATAACTAAGTTAAAAAATCCATGACGCATAGAGGAGAACACTTTCCTGCAGCTTGCACATCCTGAAGCACTTTGATTCCTTGTCGCATTGTTGCTCTTAGCTCATCTTCAGGCTCTTGTTGCCTGGTTCTACATGCCTTGAGCTGCTTCTTCTTACCTAGAGATTGGCTTAACTTCTTCACCTGAAAGGGACTCCACCATCAATTATCGTTTTCTTTTTTTGTTGATGTTCACGTTCCTTAACCATTCAGAGATGTGCCCAAAATTCCCAGACAGCTTCAAAGCTGCACTTGAGATATCATACTCATCAGACCAGCATCAGTAATTAGAGCTCTCACTGAATCCTTTTCCATAACCATGGCATTGACCTCATCAGTCATCTTGTTCTGTTTCGACCACATGTTTTCTAAGCAATCATAGTTAGCTGCCATCTGCTTCATCCATATCAGTAGAGTGCAACAACTTCCTAAAGCAATGTATTCAGCTTCTGATGTGGAGAGAGAGACACTGTTTTGTTTCTTGCTGTGCCAAGAGACCATATTGTTTCCCATGAAGAAACACCCACCACTAGTGCTATTGCGGTCATCCAATGACTCTGCCCAGTTGGCATCACAGTAACCCATGAGTATAAGATCCCCAAATGAGTTGTTCCTTTCATGTACTCGATGATCCTCTTGACTACCATCAAACTTTCGTCTTTTGAGAGCTTATCATTCGTCACCAGAACTGTCCTAAGTTGTTCGTACCAGACTCTCGGAGCTTGCTTCTGATTATACAACGCCTTTTTGGGCTTAGAGACGTGATCAAAATGAGCATAATCCTCAAGGCTGTTTGCCTGTTCCGCATAGACTTCCTCTTAAAGAATAACATTTAGAATTGCACGCTTCACATCCATTTAATACAGTCTGAAACAAAGAATGCATACCATTTTGTACAGGAACTCAAAATATACTCATTCAATCTGGTAGTACCCTTGTGCCATCAACCTAGCCTTATCTCGAACCACATTACCATGCTCATCTATATTGGTCTTGAAGGTTCATTCGATTCCAAACACATTCACTCCTTGAGGTCTAGGATCCATATCCCACACATCAGCTCTCTTAAATTTCAAGTTATCAAGTTCTTCATGCATAGACTCAAACCAAAACTCATCTACCATCACTTCCATATGATTCTTTGGTTCGTTGGTCAATATAAGACAACTGATATGAACTAGCACTGACTGAAACAGATCGATATGTTTTCCACAAGTGAATTTATCCCCATGAATCGCTCCTATGACATCTTGGGAGGAGTGATTCCAATGAACTTGTGGTGACGGAGTTTGAACTTCATTTTCACCGCGTTCATGATCTATTTCCTGAACTTTCTTATCTTGCTCAGTTTCATCAGCCGTTTGTCTTTCCTCAGCATCAATCGGTACAAGATTGAACATCAGACTGTAAGCTGACCCATTATCAAACACAACATTCACAGTTTCTTGGAATGTTATGGTTCTCTTGTTGTAGACTCTATATGTGGTACTAGATCTCTTTCCCTTGCTGCATGATCTACACACAGACACTTGATCTTGCTTCAGCTTGGGCAGACCTCTTACTACTTCTTCTTCGGCTAATTTCACCAACATTCGACCGTTTTGATTTCCCATCTGAGACTCATTAGCATTGATGTTGTTGAGGCATTTCTTCTTAGGCTTCCACATGTAGCAATTGTTACCTGATCGAGTTCCTTCAAACTTGATGGAGTCGTTGTCGTCCATTGCTTTGCAATCCTTTTCAGTGAAACTTACTCACACCTTCGTCACATAACTGACTTATGCTGATGAGATTTTCCTTAAGTCCTTCGACCCAATATACGTTTTCAAGGCTTGATCTATCATCTCCATCAGTTTCACCCTTCCCTTTGATATCCCCTTTACCTTTATCTCCAAAGGTGACCTTCCTTGCAGTGATTTCTTCAATTTTTCTCAAGCAATCATTGGATCCTGTCAAAGTACCAAGTTAATGCTGCTTGATCATGATCAGGCGAGTCAGCAATGTAAGTCACATTGCAGTACAATCTGCCTTTCCTCATCCATGCTTTTAATGTTCTTAACTGATCTGGATAACACTTATGTTGATGATATAACTTAGACACCTTATTCTGATATTTGTAGCACCAGGCTTTGAAATGTCCTATCTTTCCGCAGTATCAGCAACCATTCCTTCTATCAATCCATGACTTGGTTTGATTAGGCTTGGGCTTGTTCCTTCGTCCAAGATCAACCAGAGATGTCTTCTTGGCATACCCCAATCCAGCAGACTTCTTGTCTTGCTTTTGCGATGTTTTGCTCAAGGCTTCCTTGAAGAATTTGGTCGTCAAGCTAATTGATTCACCACGATATCCAAGTCCCCAAGTGGCATTTCCTATTCTTCCATAGCTGAGAATTTTATCCAAGTCTTTGGTACCACTATTCAACATATGAATGTTCCTGTTCATGAAACCTTCCTTCAAGCTTTGCTGATTAGAAACCTCAGTTGTAAGCAAAGCATCAACTGCAGACATTTTGTCATACATGTTTTTGTTATCAGCCAAAACTTTTGTATTCTCCCCAGTGAGCTCCTCTCTTTCAGCCTTGAGCTCTCGAATTTCTTCATTCATCTCTACTAGATGCTCAAACCAAGATTATATTTTCGGATTCTAGTGAGAGTTCAAAATTATCAGTTCTTGTTTCCTGTCTTGATTCCAATATATCAGTCTCAACAGGGACAACCAAGGGAATTCCATCGTCTGTTTCTAGAAACGCAACTAGAATCTCAACATTTCCCTCTTCATCATCTTCTGATTCACTATCACTTCAACTGATGTAGGAGTTTTCCCTTTGCTTCATTGATCCCATACATTCAATTTAGGTATGTCCGAACCCCTTGCATCCATAATAGTGAATGTGGTTTTTCTTCTTTAAAATTTGGACAATCAACCTTGAAGTGTTCGAAGCCCAGACATTCATTGCACTGCTTGTCAGATTTCCTGACCTTTATGTTTGTATCACCTCTTACAGAGCTTGTTCCATCCTTGTTCTGTCCTCGATTCATTTGTTTGAAATACTTCCTCACAAACAACCCCACCTAATCTTCCAAGTCATTCACTTGGTTGGTCTTGATATCAGCAGCAACCAATGTTAGTCCCTTTCCAGTCGTCTGATCCTTTCATTTCAGCTGGAGCTCATATGTTTGCATCATTCCGACCACTTCATCAAACTTCATATCATCAGAGTCCAACGCCACTTTGCTAGATGATTTGTGAGACTGAAACTTTGCAGGCAAACTCCTGAGAAATTTCTTCACGAGTTTCTTGTCTTTATAGGTCTTTCCTAGAACGATGGCTTTCTGAGCTATGGAACTCAACCTGCTGCTGAATTCATCTACAGACTCATACTCATCCATACCAAGGTTCTCAAACTCTATAGCAAGCATATCAAGACGAGTTCTTCTGACATTACTCGTACCTTCGAAAGAAACTTGCAGGATATCCCACGCGTCTTTAGCAGAAGAGCATCCTTGAACTCGCTTGAACTGCATCATATGCAGAGAGCTGAATATAGCAAACAAGGCCTTTGAGTTGTATTTGGCTGCTGTTTTTTCTTCAACAGTCCACATCTTCCTTGGTTTAAGGACTTTCTCATCTTTATCATTCATTACAACTGGGGTTGTCCACCCTGCTTCTACAACAGTCCACGCCTCCACATCAATGTCCTGAATCATCTGGGTCATCTGAACCTTCTAATACCCGTAGTTCTCTAAATCAAGCTTCTAAAAAATTGTCACAGCGACAAACCGTTGCGAATTCTCCATACTTATCTCAAGATCTCCACCTGAGTTTGACAACCACACGCAGTCCTTTTAGGTGACCCGCTCTGATACTAATTGTAAGTGCAGAGAATTTAGTAACAACACAATTTTGTCTTGAAACGCCAAGACCAAGCGATTAAACTCTTTCTTTATAAGCAGCAACTTTATACACAAAAGTCCTCTTACAAATTTTTCAATTCAATCATAAGTCTACACTTAGACATATTCAAAAACAAGATTTAATCACCCAACCCTCTATGATCGAACTCATCGAACCGTGATTCAATCAGAGACGAGACACTATATCACCTCCACGATCCACTCACTCTTATGAAGTTCGCTCGACGACCCAAACCTACCTTTAGATCGCCTAGAACATCCAAGAGCAAGCAACACTCTCTCTTGATTGATATCACCCAATCGTGTATATTCAAAGACGAGTGGCCCAACACTCACCGTCCAAGCTTGTTCTTTCTGTGAAGCTTGGAGGTACAAATCCTTGGCAATATTCTCAAGAGTGTTAACCCTAGCTAACACCTCTTATGTTGAATATTTACTTTCTTGCTTTGTTACCATCAAAACCAAACCCCATAATCAACTTAGCTCTAGTGAATGTTTAGACCTAAAAGATAACTTCTCTGTGGATTCGAACTTTAAGTACTCAACTGACATAGCTGTGCACTTGCAGCCTGTGTGGTCACGAGGAAAATGAGATTTAAAACCTCTGATCATGGTTAGATAAAATCTAGCACCCATCAAGTTTTTGGCGCCGTTGCCGGGGAAGTTTAATCTTTAGGATTCTAGACCTAGACCTATTGTCTAAGTTTTTATTTTCACGCTTAGTTCTCATTAGCTTTTAGTTTTGCTTTTATTTTTCAGTTTACAACAAGAAGAAGTCAAGGATCTACAAACCTCGTGACCTTAGACTGCCGAGAACTCAAAAGATCCAAAAGGAGCCAAACCGAAGAAAACACAAAAAAGGGGAGGATGATGCAAAGCGGCGAGGACATGGAGCAAACTCTGAGCCATGGTCAATACCATTTTGAACTAGTCCTTGGGAGGACATACCAGCTGGAGGCCGCATGGGAGGATGAAGAGCACGCTCAAAACAAGAACAAGACAAAACCGGACACGACTAGACGGAACATCTTTCCATCTCAAAGCCATACGTACCATGAAGGACCAGGACCTAACCGGCCACGACCAAGACCTCCAGACTATCAATCAACATATCCAGAAATGTACCAACCTTATCAAGGTGGCCAACAACTGCTCCAAGAACCATCACAAGAAACGGTACGTACCGATTTTGCGAAATATATACTAATGGGTCGTACTGATCCGACACAAGGTTACCATGCGGTACGAACCGATGCACGACCAGTACGTACTGAAGCGTACCAATGGAACAACCTCATACAAAGCTCTCGACCAATCTCATACCAATCCGAGCACCAGCTGATTGTACCGATGGACCATCTGATGTACCCGATGCAGCACCCAACCAACTAGAACGTCCTGAAACATCCTCTAAGCCGGACCGATCACCACACTGTATCGGTGCATCATGCTGATCTGATGCATCATGAGGTCGTGATGCATTACTCGACTGAGCCGACGAAGACTGAGCCAACAAACCTCCGCTACTACACTGAACACCCGACTCATCCGACAACCCGACCAGCCGAGCAGTACCGCTCGATGCCACATCCGTCCGTTCCGGTGCACCTTCCGAAACACGCGATCGACACGACACATCACCACCACATGTTGGTACATCCTGACCATGCGGTGCTCCTTCCGTACGATCACCCGAGACATCTCCCGGTACAGGTTGAACAACACGATCACCGAACTCTTGGGGAAATCCTCTTAGCCGATTCATCAATGACTATGCAAGAGCAAGACATGCCGAGCTTACAGAACCAAAATCCTCTCCACGGCCTAAAAAGNTAAAACCATGATGAAACAACTCTTGAAGGATCAAGAGGAAGACATCATGAGGACTCACACTAATATCGACGTGTTGTTTGACAAATCTAGCAACAAGCTTGAGTCATGACACGACCAGGAACTAGAGCCTCATGAAGAAAAAGAAACTAAGAAGAAGTCGGATCTTGTAGAGCAAGAAGCAGCAACCACAACGCAAGAGAGAGTCTACAAACCAAAGTTACAATTCCCGAGTGCGTTAAAGAGGCCTAATAAAGAGTTTGATCAAGAGGCATCCATCATTGATCAGGATATATCAGAATTTGTCCACGACATGCTCATCTCGACCGACTATCGACCATACCATGAAGCCATAGAGCCAAACGACGTGAATCAGACCAAGTCCTTCGAAATTCACCGACCAACCTACCCCAAGACTTATTTTTGTCAAGAGGAATCACCCCTGGATCAGACTAAATCGAAAGATAGTCGACGCATGCCACTTCGGACGGATGATCAACCACACCCAGGGACCATAGAGCTTTCTGATGTAAACCAGGTCACATCCTTTCATATTCATCGACCGATCATACATTTTAAGGATAATGATCGTGACAAATCTCAATTGGATCGATCAAATTTGGAGATGGTCCACCAGCCCTTGCTCAAAGCCTTATCGATGCCATGGAGGTTGAACGTGGGTAATTATGCTGATCTTATTAAACCAAGATTCATTATTCATCAGCCAATCATATATATGGAGGGATTTGACCCAATAAAATCACTCATGGTTGGACTTGCAAAACTGTCCATAAAAGCAGTCTGATAGCCGGTGAAGATCGATTTGTTTGAGTACCTTCCAGACCAGAATGTGGTACAAACCGGTTATGGACATCAAGATAATTAAGTCAGCTTTCCAATTCCACCGAGAATGTATCATTTGGAGCTCTCTATCCCAATGTGTCCTAGTTAGGCCGTGGCCCTTTCTTNAACTCTCAATCCTTCTAGAAGACTCCCTGATGAAGAGAAACGAAAATAATCAAGCCTTGGCATGCACTCCTTGGCATTGAATGGATGC
>OVAU01000269.1:0-23353 GCA_900406315.1 Biscutella laevigata subsp. laevigata | reverse complement strand
ATTTCGATTTGGTTTCGATTATTTCAATTCGGTTTTGATTTGGTATATACCCNATTTGGTTTCGATTATTTCAATTCGGTTTTGATTTGGTATATACCCAAAATTAGTAGAAATACACTAAAATAAAAGAAAAAAATCAAATATTAGGTTCGGTTTCAGTTTGGTATATTCAATTTTTCGATAGTTTAGATTATTTGCATTGGAATCGGTTCAGTTTCGGTTATTCGATTTTTGGATCCAAAATACCCAATCTATTTTTTTTAGTTCAGTTTTATGAATATATATATATTTTTTGGGATATTTGTTTGGTTTTCGGTTATTACCCAAACCGATATCTTCAAACACTATTCACTCGATTTTTGTGTTTTCTTCCCCATCCAATCAAAAAGTGACACGTATGAGGTTCTAATACTCTTCTGGAAATCTCTTATATAAGAACCGGTTCTAAAGAGTATCTGAAAATTTAATTATATTTATATTTATTTTTAAGCTTTAGAACCCTATTAGATACACTAATGGACATGCTCTAAGATTCCCAAGTGAAAGCCAAAAAACTTAGAACAAGCTTACCTGAAACATTGTAGAAATGAGCTACGATTCATTTTTCGTTGACGGGTTCTTGCAAATTGGAGTGACTTTGAAACCTTACATGTCTCATTCAAGCATTCCACCAAACCAAACGTATATTGTGTGTAATCCAAACGTTAGACAGAATACCACCAAAAGCTTCGGGGATGTCGCCAATGGAATTAGCAATAAGTCATCAACAATTCTAAGTCAAATCATCCACATTGTTAATGCAGTTGTCAAAATCTTTTACACACCATATCGAATCTTCAAAAATTTAAAAACCATTATAAAATCATTCGATCCATAAATCAAAATTGGGAGAAGAAAAAGCAGAAGTGAGACATGGTGCTAGTAGGTGTGAATTGAAACAAAGCGGAATCAATCATAGCTCTAGAATTCATAGCTTGAGAGAAATCAGCGAAGTCTTCTTCTTCTTCAGCTCCGATTAAGATGAAGGAGACATATTGACTTGAGTTTTAATTTTTGTTCGAAATCTAAATCGATGGAGGAGAGGATGAAATACGCTACCTCATTGCGGAGAAGTACACTAAGTATCCAGGCGTCGTCAAGAGTGTAATCGCTTCATGGGTTTGGTGTGCTAAGTTCCATAACAGTATCACCACCTCTGGCCTTCTCTATTAACTTGGAACCGCCAGAAAAAAACAGTTAAGAAGATGAAATTGGGATTTAATCACCGGTGAGACAGAAGTTGGACAAGAAACCCTAATGAAGATTTTTATGAGATTATAATGTGAACCAGTTGAAATTTTAATGAGTTTTTCCTCTTTTAATTTTAAGTTTTGGTTGAACCTAACTTTGAATCTTTTAATTTTTAGTTGCACTATCTAGTTGAATTGTAGTTTGAGTTTGAGTATATCAATTAATGAGAGAAAGGTCATTGAGTTTTAAAGTGAAAATAAGTATGAAAGTGTGTTAGAGCATGTACAACGCCATTAAAAGGAGAGGCTCTTGGGCTGATTAATTAATAAAAAAAGGCATGAATCTATTGATTATCCAAGAACGTATCTTGGCGAAGATACTTTGATCGACTTGAAGATACGCCACGTGGACTTCGTCCCCGCCACGTCGAGTTGAAGAGATTATTAATCATTATTAATATTATAAGAAACGCTTCCAGCGATTATTGCGTTGAAGTTGGTCTTAGAGTGGAATAATGAGTATCAAAACAGCTCTATAGAACAAAAAAAAATCCATTTTTTTCCTTTAAAATGTAGGCTATAAATGGGTCCTATAGTTGAGAGAGAAGCGATGTAGAGAGAGAGTTCTCCTCTCGGGCGAGATTCCCAAAATCTTTTTTTTCAAATTTTGAAATCTCCTCTGCCGCACACTCGCCTTCTTCTCCTCTCCTCCACCTTATCTACTCCCTTTTCTTTCTCCTCCTTTTTCTTCATCTCTAGCACAAATCCATCCCTTCTCTTTCAAATCTGAAGATCTATCTTTACCAATTATCTAGCTTCTCTTTACTTCCAGCAGTATGCTGAGATTCTAAGTTTTTTATCTGTAACCTTCAACAAATCTACTCATGCTATAACCGAAGCTTTTGCTCAGGTTCAAGCTTCTCTATCCAGCAAGTTTTGGAGAAAACGAAAAATAGGATCATAGTCCACTTAAGAAGAAGAAAGACAAACAAGATCCGGTTCCCACACTCGTGGAGAACTTAAGCAACAGTGTCCTCTTGGCTACAAGTCATAGTTTCTTGTCCAACTTATCATTTCGTCTGAAACACATCAAGCCCTGTAAGAAGTATGGAGCTCACATACGACTCTCTTGAAGAAAGAAGAATTAGAGAAGAAAAGTTGGTGTCTCCGTAAACTGTGTGACTGGAATACACAAACGAGATCTGAACCGGTGTACTCCACCTAGGCTACTCCTTAAAGACGTCTTATATTTTCCCTCTTATTGAGGAGATATTGATCTGTGGAAATCACGATTACAAAAGCTAAATCCAAACCGTGTCCCCTTGAGTAGTTTTACGTTTTGTAACAGAAAATTTTCAGAAGATTTCCCAGCTTAGCAATAATCCATATATTATCAAAATGAATGTTATTGGATGGAATTGTCAAGGGGTTAGAGAGGAATTAACAAAGGAACATTTAAGAGAATTAAACCGATGTTTTCAACCGAGGTTTCTTTTTCTATCAGATACAAAGAATAAACGAGACGTGCAAGATTTGCAAGTAACCTTTGGATTTGATCAAGTTTTCGTCGTTGATCTGATAGGCAAAGCGGAGGACTAGTATTATTTTATATGGATGATCCAAAAGTTTCCATATCATATTCGGATAATCGAATGATCGATATTGAGACCTCTTTCGAAGGTCACAAAATTTTGATGACCTTCGTTTATGGGGATCCGGTGGTAAAATACCGATACTTAATTTGGGAACCATTAACGAGGATGAGTCTCACCAAAGATAATGCTTGGTTCATGATAAGAGATTTCAACGAGATCACGGGAAACCACGAGAAAAGAGGGGGGAAAAGGAGAGCGGAATACACTTTTCTCCCTTTTCAGAATATGTTAGACAATTGCGGGATGTTAGACTTTCCCCACAAAGGCAATTCTTTTTCTTGGATTGGGAGAAGACATAACGGGAAAGTCAAATGTCGACTGGATCGAGCAGTTGAAAATGAAGAGTGGCACCACCTCTTTTCCCACACTAATGTGGAGTATCTAAAACTATGGGGTTCAGATCACCGTCCTGTTCTAGCAAAGGTGCAATCTTTCGTAAGACACTGTAAAAAGTGTTTTGGATTTGACAAGAGATGGATAGGGAAACCGGGTTTTAAAGGAGCTGTGACAGCGGGATGGAAGGATTTCAATGGAATCTCACGTCGAGATTTCCATACGAAAATCTCTTCTTGTCGCCGAAACATCTCCTCTTGGAAGAAACCATTACCTACTAACTCGGCTAGATTAATTGAGGAACTGAAAAGCCAAATCGACAAAGCCTTAGAGGACGATACTACCACAACCCAAGAGGTTGAATCCCTCCGCAGACGCCTATATGTAGCTTTTCGGGAGGAAGAGATCTTCTGGAAGCAAAATAGCAGAAATCAATGGCTCAAAGAAGGAGATAGGAACACGAAGTTTTTCCACGCTACAACAAAACAAAGAAGAGCCAGGAACCGTATAACATGTCATAGAGACCACAATGGGACTTGGGTAGAAGACGAGCGAGGGATTGAGAGAGTGGCCTTAGCTTACTTCTCCAAACTCTTCGCGTCTAACCAACCCTTAAACGTAGGAGATTCCCTCCGAATGGACCCAAGATTCAACCAAACGAATATCTGTCTTATCCCAAAGAGAGATAAACCAAGACTAATGACGGAGTTTAAACCCATAAGTCTCTGCAACGTAAGCTACAAGATCATTTCCTAGATTCTAAGCAAGAGATTAAAGACAACCCTCCCGAGCTTAATATCGGAGACTCAATCAGCCTTTATGGCTAGACGTCTGATCACAGACAATATTTTGATAGCTCAAGAGAACTTTCATGTCCTCCGTACCAACCCCATGTGCCGCTCAAAATACATGGCTATCAAAAACGATATGAGTAAATCATATGATAGAGTTGAGTGGAGCTTCTTAGAAGCGCTGATAATGAAATTTGGTTTTTCAGATAAGTGGGTGAAGATGATAATGACGCGTCTTTCTTCAGTCTCATATTAGATCTTGATTAATGGGCAACCCAGAGGGCAGATAAAGCCATATAGAGGAATACGTCAAGGAGACCCACTCTCCTCCTTCTTATTTACTCTTCGCACTGAGGCTCTCATCTCCCTTCTTAAGGGTGCAGAAGATGAGAAGAGGATCACCGACTTAAGGATCGCAAGGACGAGCCCGACTGTCTCACACCTACTCTTTGCAGACGACAACCTATTCTTCTGCAAAGCAAAACTCCTGCAGTGTGCAGAGATTTTAAACATTGTCAAGACTTATGGAGATGCCTCAGGACAACTAATCAACCATGTTAAATCCTCGCTTTTCTTTGGGAATAAAGTGACTATAGAGACTCGCCGAGCCATAAAGTCGGCTTTGGGCATCACGAAAGAGGGAGGCATGGGTTTATATTTGGGCCTCCCAGAGCACATAGTGGGATCAAAGAGGAAAGTGTTTGCTTTTGTTCAAGATCGTCTAAATGATCGAGTAAGCACATGGTCTGCAAAATTCCTTTCCAAGGGAGGGAAAGAGATCCTCATCAAATCGGTCGCACAAGCCCTTCCGACATATGTCATGTCGTGTTTCTTCTACCCAAATGCATAATAAATAACCTAAAGAGCGCCATTGCAAGATTCTGGTGGAGCACAAAAAGGAGTCTCGAGGCCTACACTGGATAGCATGGGATAAAGTGTGCATACCAGAGAAGGAGGTCTAGGATTCAGAGATTTACACGCCTTCAACATAGCACTGCTTGCAAAGCAACTCTGGCGCTTGGTCCACTACCCATCTTCCTTACTAGCGAGAGTTCTCAAAGGCCGCTATTACAAGAACTCCAATCCGCTAGAGGAGCGAGGCATTTATTCCCCATCTTATGGGTGGCGTAGCATTATAGCAACAAAACCCCTTTTACGACACGGTCTCCAGAGAACAATAAGGACTAGGACCGAAACCAGGGTGTGGAGCGCCCCATGGCTCCCCTCGAAACCACCCAGACCCCCGAGACCTATATCTCCGGACCAACCTAGAGACTCAGAACTATGCGTTCGAGACCTTCTCAGGGAAGACGCCCCATAATGGAACCTCCCTCGGGTTCATGAATTGATTCATCCAGAAGATCGCGCCCTAATTATAGGAATAAAGCCAAGCCACAATAACTCTCAAGATGGCTTCTCGTGGGCTTATACAAAGTTTGGGATTTACTCAGTTAAATCAGGATACCTTCTGTCACAGAATGATGATTACCTCCACCACATTACCGGAGCCCCCGAACCAAGCTTCAAGTATCTTCTCAGTCAGATCTGGAAGACTCAGACATCGAACAAACTTAGCATTTTATGTGGCAAGCTATCACAAGATGCATTCCGACCTGCGAGAGATTAACTTATAGACACTTGAGTATAGATAAAAGCTGCCCAAGATGTGGAGCACCAGAGGAATCTATTAATCATATCTTATTTGAATGTCCCTCAGCACTCCAAGTCTGGGCCCTTTCGGAATTTCCGTCCATTCCGGGTTGCTTCACGAGTACATCTTTATACCGCAATATGGATTTCCTCCTATGGAGGACAAGAGAGGTAGGAATGCCCTCACCCTAGAAGGATTCCTTCCCTTGGATACTATGGTACATCTGGAAGGCACGTAACGAAAAAGTGTACAATGGAAAAGACATTACTGCCCCAGAAACCCTTCAATTAACAAAACTAGAAGACGAAAGCTGGAGAGCAGCTAACCAAAAGGAAGTAAATGAAGACATGGAAGATGAAGAAGCCCAAGACCAAAACACTAGTCTACCCACCTTGGACACCCAAAGAGCAATTTGCCAAGTCGATGCCTCTTGGATCGATCATGAGCAAATTTGCGGCCTTGGGTGGTATCTAAGGGATAACAGAGGAAGGTTAAGTGTTGGAGCAAAGACGTGCAAGCAGAGACTCTCCGCTCTCCACGCAGAGTTAGAAGGCTTGACTTGGGCTATGAATTGCCTCAAGGAACGAAGAATCTCCCTTATCACTTTCGAGACGGACTGCGCAGATCTGGTTAAGATGATAGAAGAGCCGGATATCCATGAATATTCGGATCGGATCGGATAATATCCGCATATCCATGAAAATCAAATTCTATATCCGATCGGATATTTGGTCATATCCGTATCCAACACTAATTCAAACGTCATAAACGCTAAAAACAAAAATCCCATTCTTTCCAAAGCCCTTAATTCTTTCTCCGTTGCTTCATTTTCATTTTTCACAATCTTCTTCGTTTACTCTGCAACATCGAAAGCTCATAAGCAATGGCGTTACTCTCTCGCATCCGCTCTTCAGCATCTCTCTTACGTCATCTCAATCCTTCTCCTCAAATCCGCTCTCTCTGCTCCGCTTTATCGATCCTCTCGTCAGATTCCAAAACCCCTCTCACTAGCCAACAACAGAGCAGAGCCGCTCTTTCTCTTCTCAAAACCGAGAAAAACCCAGATCGTATCCTCGAAATCTGCCGTGTTGCTTCACTCTCTCCCGATTACCATATCGGCAGACTCGCTTTCTCCGCCGCCGTCGATAATCTGGCGGAGAATAAACACTTCACCGCTGTGTCGAATCTTCTCGACGGATTCATCGAAACCCGACCTGATCTAAAAACGGAGCGTTTCGCTGCTCACGCCATTGTTCTTTACGCTCAGGCGAATATGCTCGACCACTCTTTACGGATTTTCCGTGAGCTCGAGAAATTCAAAATCACTCGTACGGTGAAATCCTTAAACGCTCTTCTTTTTGCTTGCTTAGTAGCTAAAGATTACAACGAAGCGATACGAGTTTACATTGAGATGCCGAAGATGTATGGAATTGAACCTAATCTCGAAACATACGATCGAATTATCAAAATCTTTTCTGTATCCGGCTCCACGAGCTCTTGCTACTCCATTATTGCAGAGATGGAGAGGAAAGGGATAAAGCCGACAAGTTCAAGCTTTGGTCTCATGATTGCTGGGTTTTACAAGGAAGATAAGAGTGATGATGTAAAGAAAGTGTTGAGTATGATGAAAGATAGTGGCGTTAACATCGGTGTTTCCACTTACAACGTTATGATTCAGAGTTTGTGCAAGGTAAAGAAATCTGTAGAAGCAAAGGCTTTGCTTGATGGGATGTTGTCTGTAGGGATGAAACCGAACTCTGTTACATATAGCCATTTGATACATGGGTTTTGTAGTGAAGACGATTTGGAGGAGGCGAAGAAGTTGTTTAAAGTTATGGTGAAGAGAGGATGTAAGCCTGATAGTGAGTGTTACTTCAATCTTATATATTATTTGTGCAAAGAAGGAGACTTTGAGATGGCTTTGTGTCTTTGTAAGGAGAGTATGGAGAAGAATTGGGTTCCAAATTTCAGTATCATGAAGTCGCTTGTTAACGGACTAGCTAAAGTTTCAAAGGTTGATGAAGCAAAAGAGCTCATTGCTCAAGTAAAAGTGAAATTCACTAGAAATGTTGAGTTGTGGAATGAAGTCGAAGCAGCATTGCCTCAATGAACCACAGATAATTTTCTGTTCTGAGATTGGTATTTTCTTTCTTTTTTATGTTGTCTCGTGTTAGTTTTTTCAGACATAATCAAGGAGAAGTCATGAACGTTTGGTCATAGGTTTCTCTTGTTAGTTTTGTTGTTCGGAACCAGAGATCTTATCTGGAAACATTGGTCAAAGCAATGAAACAACTTTAGCCCATCTTAGTTGTCAACACTCAATCATGTGGCATATGTCTATTTATGCAATATATAAAAGAAGTTTAATCTTGTCATGCTTATCACGAACTAAGTTTTCTAAGATTTTTGACTGGAAGTTAGGTTTGTTTAAAGAGAGACGCGTTGGCTTCTTCCAAAATAGATTAACAGAGAAGAAAATCCTAAATATAAGAAAAAGGTTAGATACTTTAATCCAAATTTGAGAGATTTCGAAGATTAAAACATTCGTATATAACAGAAGACAGAAAAACTGTTGTGTTCTTCCCCAAAATTCTCTTGTCATGCTACTTCATTTTCCAGGGAAAGATCTGATCTTTCTTTCAGATTCATTTTGCCCAGACAGGGTTTGAATCTGAAAGGATCGTTTGGAGAGACAAAGATCGAATCTTTCCTCGGGAAGTCATTACAAAGAATCGTTTGTCTGAAGACGATTAAGAACATAAAAGGAAAAAGATAAAAATAATGATGAAGTTTTGTCCTTGTTTCATCTTTCCGCAACATCTTGAACCCAATCCGCCTAGAGGTTCATTCGATGAAGGTCTAACAGCTTACAAAGGCCATAGCAGTAAACTTTTCGCTCTATGCACATTTCGGTCACGTGGAAAAGGTATTTGATAAACGTTCTATCTTCTTCATCCGAATCAAGCTTCTTAACATTTTTGGTTTCATGAAAACGATAATGATATTACAAAATGCAGGAAGCTGCAGGCAGAAGTATATAACAGACGAGATAAAGAAGTATGGGAATGTGAAAAAATGTGGTCGAATCTTCAAATTCAAGGAACTAATAGCAGCAACAGACAATTTCAGCATGGACTGTATGATTGGAGAAGGCGGTTTTGGAAGAGTCTACAAAGGCTTCCTCATCAGCCTCAATCAGGTCCTTTTTTTCAATCTCTTAATCCTCTATGTAAAAGTTGCTAAGTTTTGTATGATTGAACGATGAGAAGTTTAGGTGGTGGCTGTAAAGAGGCTTGACCGGAATGGGTTACAGGGAACAAGAGAGTTCTTTGCAGAAGTGATGGTACTGAGTTTGGCTCGACATCCAAACCTTGTAAATCTCATTGGCTATTGCGTAGAAGACGAGCAACGTGTTCTCGTTTACGAATTCATGCCCAACGGATCTTTGGAAGACCATTTGTTTGGTAAAGAGCTGTGACCTTTTTCATGTTATATCATCAAGCTTTTGCGATATAATCTCAAGTTTAAGTCTTTCTTCACTCTGTAGATTTACCGGAAGGGGCACCAAGTCCTCTAGACTGGTACACGAGAATGCGGATAGTGCACGGTGCAGCTAAAGGGCTCGAGTACTTGCACGACTATGCAAATCCTCCTGTGATCTACCGCGATTTCAAAGCTTCAAACATATTATTACAATCGGATTTCAACTCAAAGCTATCGGATTTCGGTTTAGCTAGGCTTGGACCAACGGAAGGAAAAGATCATGTGTCCACTAGAGTCATGGGAACATACGGATACTGTGCTCCTGAATACGCAATGACCGGCCAACTCACTGCTAAATCCGATGTCTATAGCTTCGGTGTTGTCCTCCTTGAGATCATTTCCGGGAGACGAGCTATTGATGAAGAAAGACCGACCGAAGAACAAAACTTGATCTCTTGGGTACGTTAACACAAAACCTAGGGCTCTTAAAAGATCCTAGTTTAACATATCTTTCTTGTTTCTTAAGAAGGAAGAAATCGTCTGATGTCTTCTATTTGGTTTACTTTTGTAGGCGGAGCCATTGCTGAGAGATAGGAGTATGTTTTCACAGATTGTGGATCCAACTCTCGAAGGTAATTACCCTGTAAAAGGGTTGCATCAAGCTCTAGCGATTGCAGCGATGTGTTTGCAAGAAGAAGCAGAGACTAGGCCATTGATGGGAGATGTGGTCACAGCACTTGAGTTCTTGTCTAAGCCTATAGAGGTTGTTGACGATAATACTACTAATACTAACACTGATCCTGCCTCTTCTGCTCTGACATCATCATCTGATTCATAACAATAGATCTTGTACAATCCTTGAAACTATTGTGTTTTTCTTCTTCCTTTTTTGTGGTTTATCGTGTAACGTAAACCTCAAGAAAACATAATTAGGGTTAGAGTTCGAAGTCAACCGGATGCAAATAATTCTTTGTATTGTATTGTAATTTGGCAGTGGGGAGAGTGTGAGACCCAGTCTCTGAATTTGTCCCACATTGGAAGTTGAGTCCGAGATTAACTGATTTATATACTGAAGTCCAAACCACGGACCCGATAACAAAGCCGTGCGGGTCCTTGTGGCCCAAAGCGGACAATATCATACTAATGAGTTTGGTGGTAATGGGCCCGACGAACCGGGTCGTTACAATTTGGTATCGGAGCAATTACGGTTCTAGGACAGAGTCCGAGAACCCCACTGGCAACGTGGACGTTGCGATTTCAAGTAGGGGAGAATTGTGAGACACAGTCTCTGAATTTGTCACACATTGGAAGTTGAGTCCGAGATTAACTGATTTATATACTGAAGTCCAAACCACGGACCCGATAACAAAGNGGTACCCAATAACAAGGTCGTGCGGGTCCTTGTGGCCCAAAGCGGACAATATCATACTAATGGGTTTGGTGGTAATGGGCCCGACGAACCGGGTCGTTACAATTTGGTATCGGAGCAATTACGGTTCTAGGACAGAGTCCGAGAACCCCACTGGCAACGTGGACGTTGCGATTTCAAGTAGGGGAGAATTGTGAGACACAGTCTCTGAATTTGTCACACATTGGAAGTTGAGTCCGAGATTAACTGATTTATATACTGAAGTCCAAACCAATTAGTATGAGGCCTTTTGGGGTGGTACCCAATAACAAGGTCGTGCGGGTCCTTGTGGCCCAAAGCGGACAATATCATACTAATGGGTTTGGTGGTAATGGGCCCGACGAACCGGGTCGTTACAGAGAGATCGCATTATGAAAATGAATTGTTAAAATATTTTTTTATATTTTATGTCATCTGTTCCCTAATTTACTAAAACTAGATTGGTTAGTCAATAATTATTAAAAAATAATAAAATATGAAATTAATTTATGAATAAAATAATTATTTTTAACAAATATATAAATGTTATACATTGTAAATATTTCAATAAACAAAGTCTTAATTCAAAATAATTTAAAAGATTTTACGATAATGACCCATAATATTTTTGTTAATAACACGTTAAGATTATATTTTAAAAATGATTATGAATTAATAAACAAAGGGGATGTGCCCTTGAAACGTTAATATTACACATTGCAAAAATCATCTTATATATTAAAAGAAGAACTATTTGTCTCAAATGTCAGGTTTTTCAAAGTTATTGTCTATTTTGACACTTTATTGTTATATGACAAGTTTGTCTTGTGTTATTACTAATTTGTCTCTTTCTTCTCCCTCTCTTTCTCGTTTTTTCTTTTTAATTTAATCATCTCTTTTATTTTCCTTTTCTCTCTTCCTCTCCTCTCTTTTCTCTATTCTTTCTTTATTTTCTTCTTTCTTTTTTCTCTTTACATCTCCTCTCTTTTTGTTTTTCTTTCCAGAATTATATATATTTTAGGGTTTTTAAGCAAAAAAAACACTTCTCTCCGAGAAATTAGAAGAAAAGGTGGGCTGGGATAAAGAGGCACTTTTTGTACGGTTAAGTGCTCTTTTTGCAAACTAAAAGACTGAAATATCCTTTTGCTTATTCTCATGCTTTCTTGGGAGTTTGTGCTTTCTTGGAAGTTGATGCATCGAGTTTCCTATGGACAAAAGAAATCTTTATCTCTCTTTTGATTATTGGGGAGTACTTTCTTCTGCTTAAGAAGAATATAAAACATGTCGTACATAACACATTTAAAATGTTAAAAATACATGACAAACTAAACAACAAACAATACAAGAAATTGAACATGGGTAATTAACCACGCAAACGACAACATGCAGCATGTGACTCATTACATAATGCAAAAATGGATTTGGGAAAAACTGAACAAGCGACGGATGCTGAAACATGAAAAAATGTTGAAACAAATGACGAACATAATTGCTAAGCCACATAAAAGTGAACATGAGATAAATGAAAAAGTGAGATAACTAAGCACCAAACACCATCTCCTGGAAACTGAACAAAAGTAACAAACCACGCGGACTCGACCATGTGGCATGTGACTAAATTACGTAATAAAAACGGATTTGTGAAAACGGAATTGGGGAACTGACCATGCAATATACACCACAAAACAACGAACATGCAACATACAACATGCATCGGTGATTAATTTCGTTGTGACATGCAATATGCCATCAAAAGTCGAACACTATAATCCACAGAGAATCAAACATGCGGTGAATGAACAAAATCCAACATATCTGACGGTGAAAATGAAATGAATAAGAGCCGAACATATCTAAAAATCCATACAACCCTGAATTTATGGCAGCTACAAAGACTAAAATGACGAATAGGAGATCTGCGTATCTGACATCGTGGGAAAGGAAGAAGGAAAATCCGCCGAAACATTGAAGACAGCGACGGGGCCACCGCAAGCACCACGAACCAGATCCAAACTTAAAAAAAAAGACATACAAGAAGAGAAGAAGCACGAGCAGAAGAGGAGATTCGTCGGCTAGCAAAATCAGAAGAAGAGCTTGAGGGGAGAGGTGGCGCAGGAGAAATCAAGAGAAAAAATTAGGTTTTTGTGATTTTAATAAAAGAGGGAAAAATGAAAAGCATAGGGGAAGAAGAAAGAGAAGAGAGAGAGCAAGTAAAGAGATGAGAGAGAGCAAGAAAAAGGGGGGAGTGAATGGTAGACGATGATGGAGAAGCATAGGGGAAGAAAGAAGAGAAGAGAGAGTAAGGAAAAGACGTAAGTGAATTGTAAGGGGTATAATAGTCAAATGGCACAAGCAAAGTGCCTCAATATTAATAGGTGTCTTAGGATCTAAATGGTTTGTAGAAAGTGTCTTAGGTTCTAAATAATCCTATATTTTACTATCTTTCTTTTTGAAGCTTGGAATTGAGAACTATTTTATTTCTAAATGTTCGTCCTTCCAATTTTTTAAAATTGGAAATGGAATTTGGGTTTGCTATTGGTTTGACTGTTCAATTTGGTTGATGAATTAATATTGATTATCAAGTGAGACGAATTGGATGAATTTTGGGTGTGAAGTTTTGAATCATTTGGATATGGGAGAAATTTGTGTATTTTGGGATCATCTCGGAAATGTTGGGAAATTGTGATGTGTGGTTTTAGGTTCTGGGCATGGAGTTAATATGTTGTTTTGTTAATCGACTTATAGCACATTCAGCAAGGTGATTCAATCTCTCCATGCATAAGTCTGGATTTGACCATAAGTTCAACTAAATTTGGATTTTAGATAGAACAATATCTCCAGAGAGGTACATTTTTAAAAGATATTTTAGATAGAACAAGATGTATGTATAACCGGTGTTTTGTGGTTACCGTTTCGTGGTTACTAAATAAGATTGATGTTCAATGTCTTATGCTTTCATGGTTCCATTGCGTATTTTGTGTTGATGTGTATGTATAATCGATATTTCATGGTTACTAAATAAGAATGGTGTTCAATGTCTAATGCTTTCATGGTTTTATTGCGTATTTTGTGGTGATATTTATATATAATTGATGTTTTGTGGTTACCGTTTCGTGGTTACTAAATAAAATTGATGTTCAATGTCTAATTCACTTATATATGGTCAGTTCTCTTTTTCGGTGATACATAGTTAAAATTACAATTCATTGATATATGGTTAACAATTGTGTTCGGTTTAATAAGTTCATACACGCATGTATTGTGTTTTTAGTGATAACCATGATATCTCAGATTTGTGGATGGTGTCTTGTGGTTACGATCATACTATTTTTAACCAAAAAAATATCGAAATGCATTTTAAATTGTTGGGAAAAAAAGATATTCAACTTCTCTAACAGCAATTATCTTTGATTTTTAACCAAAATTTATTTATGTCAAAGATAAAAGAAAATCCATGTGTTTTGATGAGAGAGGGAATCAACAAATATTTATTCAAATACTATAAAGATACTTTTAGCTCAAGGACAACACAATCATTTCCACATCAACTCATTTTGTTTTGTTTCTTCATTGAAATACACCAACTTGTCATTTTACAAAAAAGTGATAAAATGGACAAATACTTTTTAAAACTTGTCATTCTAGACCATTAGAGGCCCTTAAAAGAAAACCATTAGAGGCCACATGTGATACCCACAATTATCTTACATTTTTTTGTTTTAGTTATCTAATATATTAAACAAGTTATTAACAAATTATATTTAATTATTTTTATTAATAATTATTAATGCCAACAATAATTATTAAAAATCTTAATAAAAAATTATTATGAATATTTTAGAATCTTTATATCCTCTAATATATTAAAAGAGAAACATTGAAAATTACATATCATGTCCATAATTTTTCTCTTTTCTGAACTAGTCATCAAACACATTTATAATTATTTTTATTCATTATTATTCGTATTACTAAACAATGATAGTTAATATCTTAATAAAAGTTTATTATGAAGATTTTAAAATCTAATCTTTTTATATATTAAAGGAGAAATAAGACCAAATGTCAAACCTATAATGTTTATACATATAAAGTCAATCAAATTATTTCTTAGAAGTTAAATTTTGGAAAATATAAAATAGGTAAAAAAAATCTGATATATATATAAATTTAGTTACGTAAAACATTTGTTATAGTTTTTATGATAACAATAAAATTTGGGTATAATCCGGATCTTAATCTAGTAACGATTGGTATATAAATATTAGATGGTTGTTTTAACCATTTTAATAAAATTATCACACTAAAATCTTAGGTTTAGTTTTAAAATAAAGCTGATAGATAGTCATGAAAAATCTTGGATCATTTTTATTTAATTGAAAACGTAATTTGTGAGATCCTAAAGGATTGTTTTAAAAGTTTTTTAGCATTGAAAACATGTACTAATAAACCAAAATTTGATGGGATGTTTGAATTTTGGTGGTTATTTTATATACAAAACATACATATAATGTGATCCACTATTGAAATTTGTCAAAAAAGTTACAAATATTTATTGTGATTGAAACTACAAAGAGTCGAGGAAAACAAAAATTGAAACTACAATGAGTGCAAGGAAACGAGAGTAATAGATTTCTCCTAAAAAATGTAAAAAATACGTTCTCTTGTA
Organism: Biscutella laevigata subsp. laevigata; assembly: GCA_900406315.1. Taxonomy (NCBI): domain Eukaryota; kingdom Viridiplantae; phylum Streptophyta; class Magnoliopsida; order Brassicales; family Brassicaceae; genus Biscutella; species Biscutella laevigata. Next base: position 8,155 of record OVAU01000269.1, on the reverse strand, counting down.
CCTCTTTGACTGGTTTTGAGGGTTTTGCGAGGTTCCGGTGAAGCTTCGGTGTTGATGTGCTACCTCCGATGTGGTGCTTGTGGCGAGGTTTCGACCGATGGTGTTCTGGTCCGGCTTCTTGGTCGGTGTGTCGTTGCTTGGTCCCCCCTTGCCATGGTTCGCGGTGGGTCTTCAGTTATGCTCGGTCTCTTCTTGGTCGACTTCTTCGGCTCCTTCTTTTGCTCCTCGCCACAATTCTTGGTGGGAAATGAACTGGTGTTTATTGGGGGCTTCGTCGAAGACAGTTATGCATGATTGCCATGGTGGTGACTGCTTGACGGTGGAGTTGGCTTTCCGTGAAGTTGGTCAGTTAGTCCTCTGCTTTTTCTTTGTGTCTTTGGTTGTAGTGGTTTGGCTCTTGCGTGTCTCCAGTTTGTATTGTGTATCGGTTTGGATTCGACCCTTGCTTTCTGTTCTTTTAGTTCGACTGTTTCCGAGGTTATGGGGTAGTATGCAAGTGTGTTTAGCTCTCGGGAGTTGTAGGTTGTTCTTGATGTGGTGAAAGGTTCGTCTTTGTGGTCTTGCCGGCTTAGGTGTTCCACCGGAGCTCTTTTTCGTGTCAAGGAACACCGGGTAAAAAATTTGTCGTCATCCAAGTTTTTCCAGGATCAGTTATTTCTTATATTGTTGTTCGTGAAACTTCTCACTTTGTAGTTCGAGTGAAAGTCTTTCTATTAGCCTTAGGCGTTCGTTGGCCATTCAATTAGCAGTACAATTGGTTATCTGTCCAACCATCTCTTTTAGAGTATTCCGACCCTCGTCCCTCGTGTTAGCTATTTTGATATTTTTAAGGGTTTTTGTTTGTTTAGTTGATGTTCCGCCTTGTTTCCCCGACTTAGCTCTTGGAGTTTTTATCCATCGTCTTAGTGTCTGTTTTTATGACGTATTTGTATGTTATTTTATGTTTTCTTCTTGTTTATGAGGATTGTATGTGTCTATTTAGTTTTCAGGGTTATTATTTAACCAATGTTTTAGTGTTTATCCCTCGAGTCTATTTTAAAAATTGTATTATGTTTATTTCTTTTTCATTAACGAAATGACCAAAAAATATACTGTTCTCTCATACCTCGCTGCATCTACGTAATAAATTTATTTAATATTATTATTAGTAAGAGACAAATATAAAAAGTATAAATAAATTCAGTAAAATATGTAACTTTTTCTATACATTGGGAAGATGACAAGTGTACTTGAGCTTTGGATGAGAGTCGAGAGCTCTTTGAAGAGCAACATCAACTCTTGAATTCTCTCTGAAGAGCATATCATATAACTGGCAAACAAACTCAGACAATTCTTCATCTTCCTCTTCCCAAATATCCCAACTCTTGTCGTCTCTGTTCATCTTCTCATAGTTATTATCTTCCCAATCACTTGTTGGAGTCTCTACACTTCTTGCTTCTCCAATTTCTTCTTCGTATTCTTTTTCTCCAAGTTCAAACTTTCCATTCTCTCCAACGTAGTATTCAGATGAACCTTGAGATGTGATTGACGATGTATCTTGTGGCTTGGTCGATGGACCAATCACAGCTTTAGCTCCAGAGTCTAAAAAGGCTTTAACTACAGCTTGTGTTGGTCCAAATGTTCCTGTAAAAAGTATTATTCTCTCTCTCCATGCTCCAACCATCCAGCGAATATCATCAGGAGTCAAATGTGTCGAAGGGATAGTTCTGCGGAACATAAACGCTGTGATTTCTTGATCATCTTCCATCACCTTTTAAGAAATTCACAATATCAATCTTTACAAAAGTTATCATACTAACATCAAAAAGAAGTTGGAAATTGAAAAGCATATTCTCACTTGAGTTTGGCGACCGATGTAACGGTGGATGATATTCCCAACCTGGAAGCATTTCTTGCTACACACTAGATCTGAGAGTGAGCTTATGTTGGAAAGAATCGACGCAGCCTTTCGGCGATTGCTTTGCACGAAAGATAATATACTGACTTTTACGTTTTGGAGAAACTTAGCAGCGAGATCTCCAGGTTCAACAACCACAAATACATCATTCTGCCAACTAAAATGAAACCAGCAAAGAAATCAAGAGTTGGCTGTGATATGGAGATTGAACAAGCTTGGACTAACCTCAATATGGAACCAGTAGAATCATTTTGAAGCGCAAAATGTATGATCCCCACTTGAGGAAAATTCTGTAACTTTTCATGCATCTGTTGTAATGGAAGAGAGTGTTTCTTTTCTGGTGAAGGAGATGATTGAGGTGACGAAATGGCTTCATCTTGCCAACCATCTGAGCTAAGTGGAGCAACCATGTCAATCTTATTAAACTTTGACGTGCCAAGATCTGGAGTGAACGAAAGAGGGATTTGAGAGAAGGTTTTGTTGATCACAGGTCCTCGAGGAGTGGTAAATGGTGTTTCTGGAGATGGCTTCTGGCTTCCAGAAGTAGCATGTAATGAAGATAACTTTATTCCATTGTTCGAACAAAATGACTCAAGTGTACGAGCATGATGCTTCACTCTCCCTAAATCAGGATTATGCTGAGCTTCCACAAGCAAAACATTGCGTCTCCATCCTAGACAAGGACTGCTCTCTACAGTTCAAGAATGATTAGAAAAATGATAAGATACCAATCTAAAGAATATGAAAAGCTTTTTTCTAGAAAGAAGATACCTTTGTTGTTTGGTAGCTTTCCATTGATAAATCGTGGTTTCAAATTCTCAGACCATTCCTCATCATTCAGAAAAGGGAGTGTTAATCTTTCACATGCGTTTTTGAATACATGTGTATTGTTTTGTATGTACTCATCAATTGCATCTTCCAGTTTTATCCAGATTGCTGGATCAGTCTCATCTAACTCCATTCCACAACGTTCATCAACTGCATTAACCAATATAGAGTGAGTGTTCATTGCAAGTTGGAACTGTTACTTGTGCTTTTACCTGGATTAAACCGAAAATATTGAATATCTGGCAACAAAGGAAGCAATGTGCTTAAAACTTCTTCAACTCGTTCCACTGAGCATGCACTCTCGATCAGTACTTGTCCAGTATCTAAGTATCTCCATCCACCTTTCCGTACCTATCAGAGAGTAAGATCAACAAAACAGATACTTACTGTACATTACAAAGACACACCTGTAGCTTTTACATTACCCTTGTTGGTACAGAGCCAGAGCCAATCGAGACCAAACAATCAATTTTTGTGTCTGGCCATAGAAGTTGTGCTTCTCTGATGGCAAATATTGTAGGATTATTTGCCACTATTGCACCATCTTGCCAGTGATATGCACCTTTAAGTCATTTTGTAAAACCATATCAATATAAAATATTATCGCAAAGGATAAAAAGTGAATGAAGATAAGACTTTTTACCGACTGTAAAATCATCAAGATAGTATGGAGCAGCTGATGATGCTCGTATAGCTTGCCAAACTTCGTGCTTACAACTTCCCATAAAAGCACTTTGCTTGTAGTAACCAACTTGATCACTAACAGTTGATGAAGTTAATGTACTACCTCCTGAATGATCTGAAAATGCATGTGATATTTCTGGTGTTCCCACAGAATACTGCAAATAGATAAGAGAGCACATGATACACAAAGAAGCATAGATAAGAAAATGTAAAAGAGTCAAGTGTTGTACCTGATAGTTCCGAAATATAAATGGTTGTGCAGGCATCACACTGACAAGAGTAGATATGACAAAAACTTTTGGAACGTTCTTCACAGCTGATTCTATTAGTAGATCTCCATCCTCATCTGCACACATTTCTTTTAATAGTCTCTCAAACTCGTTTGCACTGTGCTGCAAGAAAGTATCTCTCATTCTAAGTAATAGAGGAAGCAACAAAAGCTATAAGACAGAGGAAATCAACTTGAATATATACTTTGGATCCATGGATAACAACTCTGAAACTTTGCGATGAACTTTTATATAGTTGATCCAACTTTTCTCGCCAACTAGCAGCTTCATTGTCCTTTGGGACAGCTTCAGCAAAGACAAGCTTTCCTAAAGAAAAAACATCCAAAGTAAGAAAACAAGAAGTCAATGAATATGTAGAGATCAAATGGAAGTCTGCACACCTAGAGTCTTGTAAATTTCTTCGCATTGCTCAAGTGTCTTAAGTTTGACACCAAGGGCAATAGCTAACATTCCTCCAGTTGATGTGCCACATATAAGGTCGAATAGTTCATGTATACGTCTTCCACTTTCTTTCTCAATCTCTTTTAGAATCTTTACTGTTGCAAGACCTTTCATTCCACCTCCATCCATGGTGAGTATTCGAAGACCTTTCTTAGGTACTTGTCTTCCATTAATGGAACGTCTCAATATCTCATTTTCTCCTGTCATCATACCAAAAATTTCTTATATAATAGTACCCTCTCTCGAGTATCGTTTAAAAGAAACATTTCGATACAAAGGAGACACACACCAAGAATTGCTAAGGCTCGAACTGCAGCTTTATTAACTCGTGGTTCAGGTGTGACAGTCAAACGCATTAGTAACTCTCTCAAACTCTCTGAAGTTACCAGAACACGTCGATTTTCCAAACAGAAAGCCAAGTTTCCAACTGCTAATAAGGCTTGTCTTTGAACCTAAAGAAAATATGAAACTGATCAGTCGAATGTTTTCTTATTAAGAGAGCAAAAATTCGAACATCTTACTTCATGATTATGATGGGCACATAAGGATTTTAAGGCTTTTAACATATCTTTGGTGAGCATCTTTTGAGAAACAGTATCAGATACAAAAGCTAAGGTGACAACGATTTGTAGCACGGATATAACTTCGTCTGGACCAGAAGATTTCAGAACTGTTTCAGTTGGCTTCATTATATCACACTTCATCAGTTGCATAGCTACACCAATATCTCGAGCAAGAGATGATAAAGCTACACATGCTTGCTCAACCTATCAAACATATATAGTTACAATGATTATAGTGTTCCCAAAAGAGAAAGCAGATTCTTTTCCTCTAGAAATAACACATAAAAACCAACGTACCACATGGCGATTCTCACTAGTTATCATACTAATAAGCTGTCTCACTGCATTTTCATCTTTACTTATAATAGAACGATTTCCTTCATCTTGCATAATCTTCACCAGTGTAGATGCTAGCAGAGGATGATGACAAGATGAAGAACGAAATATAAGAGGAGAAAAAGCACTCAGCTTGTGTCTTGATGCCCCAAAATAGGAAGTGTTTTCTGTCTGTACCATCAAGGAAAATCCCCTTCAGCATAAAAACATTATAGAGAATGAATGAATGAATTATATATCTTCTTACCTCAATTTGAACAGTTACCGATCTTAGATTTTCATCTGCCATGATTCTGATATTCACAAGGGACAAGTGACGAAGCTGATGTAAAGGTAAGATCTCTGGAAGGAATTCAAGGGGGTTACCAAAAAGCCGTAGTATTCGTAACTTAGTCATTGCCCTACAATCCAATCGAATTACAAATCAGTTTCTTGCCTAACAACTAGAATCAAGAAACAGTAATATTAGTTTGGTGCTACAATGACCTGAAATCAAGAAGAGGTCTGACGAGCTTGTTATGTTCTAATGACAATTCAAGAAGACCAATGCACTGTTTTAGTTCCACTACACAAGAGTTTCAGACAACATTAGATCATATCTATTGTTGCATTCAACAAGTTTTAGTAACTACGAAGTTTAGCTCATCACCTGGAACAGAAATAAGCATATTATTGTCAACTCTTAGAATTTTAAGATTTTTAAGCTTCCCTATCTCAGATGGTAAAACTGATAGTCTATTGTTCTCAAGGCATAGCCTTTCAAGTAGAGGTAACTCAGTCACTTCCACTGGCATTACCTGTCCAAGATTTGACAAACCATCACTTTCTTAATGCTTTTCACCTTTTTCTTTTTGATTTGGGTATAAGAAAAGTTGCAGAGAGCTTACCAATAAACCACAACCAGATATACTCAACGTGGTCACAGTCTTCCAATGCTCCCCACATGAAGAAAAAGCATCGATTGTTGGTGCTGGAATAGCCATAGGCATCATATTAGACCTCATCAGCCTTGTCACAACGTCGACACCATCATATTGCTGACCTGAACCAACTGCTTTCATCAATGTAACTGCTCGTAATGACTCTCTTCGTTGCTCAACTCTCATCGTTAATCCAACATTCTCTTCGTCTCCATTTCCCTTCAACTCAACCACCACTGTGTCATGAGGCGCAGGCAAAGCGACCAATAGCTGTGATTCAAGTCTCAATGCCACCTGATCATCTGAATCCCCCGTTGTCCAATCCAGATCAATCCGGAAACCTAATTCTGCATCTTCCACTGTGGATGGAAAAGACGAAGAAGATGATACTGACGATGGTGATCCTGTGGGAGATGCTGGTAGTGATTGAATCGGATCATCGTTTAGATCATCTGCTCCATAACATAGACTCAATCGGAAACTCTCTGATGATCTCTTCCACCCTAATCCCCATGACATCTCGACGATCTCCAATCACCTATGAATTATGCATTAACATAAAGGATACATACACATATAACATGATTAGGGGAGCTTCTCAAGAAGATGCAACTTAGTCACTTCAACTATCATTACCTGCCCAACATTGCAAAAGCATTAAAAATTAGAACAACAGAAATGACTACGTTCAAAAAGTTGGAACAAAAAAAAAGTGGATCAAAAAAACTATGGTAACTATAGAATTAACAAGCACCACAACAAATTCTCTCTCAGACCTGTTCTGTAGGAGATTTTACCAACTAAAGTTTACCCAAAATAACAAATTTCAACCACATTTCTTTACTAAATATAGTACACTTCTGTAATTGTCTCTCTCTCTGACCAGTGAATCTAGTCAGTCACCTTAAAATCTTACCTTCTGACGTCATGCAGAGAGGCTGGAAACCAGCCGGAACTGGAGCTGATTCAAACTAGGTACAAGGAAATGCAAATTTACTCTCAAACTAGCTCGGTGCTATAAGGATCCTGCCTCCCTCCTGCTCAACTGAAGATTTAATATATAACTCATAGTGCTCTCTCTGTCAACTTGAAGAACCTTTTCTCACCTTTTGTGAAGAACCTTCTCCTTTAAATTTTGTATTCTAGGAGGGATATTAGCGCATACATAAACAAAGGTTTTAGTCCAAAAGTTTCTTTTTTACTTTTAGTTCATGGATCCTTAACCTGCTGGGATTTTGTTACTGGCTCTGTAGCTGGGATAATGTTCTGTTGTAGTTAGCGATGAAGATCAAGACAAAGGGGACAAAAGCTGGAGAGTGGAGGAGTCTGAACACAACCAGAAGCTAAAAATCAAGTAGTTCTCTTTGCAGGACCACAAGAAGAAGTAGTTCTGCTCCAGTTCAATAAATGCCAAAGAGGCTTTTGTCTGATAAAATCCGTACGGAAAAAAGAAGCCAAAAATGTCATCTACATCCAGAGAACTGCAAAGCTGGAACTAGGGATTGAGTTTTGAGTATAATAGATAGTAGAACATTGCATTAAGCATAAAACTTGGTGAGTGTTCTTGGAACAAAATACTGTGGAAAAGTGAAGCTGATGAGAGATTGTAATCAGTCTTGGGTTTGGGAAATCTCTTGTAAAGCTCTGTGATTTAGTGGATTCCAGGAGAAGGATCCAGACTAGACTTATTGACCATAGTTAATGGGTGTCAACTTGTTTAAACGTGTGTGTGCTCTGTACTGCTTTCCTCTGCATTCCCGTTGCTCTGTTTCTTCTCTGTATTGTTTATCAGATCTGTAACTTCGATAACCTGATCCTAACATGTTCTTTCAACACAATATATTTCGTCCCTATTGAAAATTTCGACTATTCAAGAGCCAAATCCAGCAAAAGGAATTTCTTGTTATATGGAATCGAAAGGAAAAAAAACAGTATTATTGGAGACCCTAGTAAACTGAGACAAAATAGGCCATAACTTTAAGTGTTATACCCGGAGAAATAATGAATATAATTGAAGCTNTTATAGCTAGCGTAATATTGTACTAGAAAATCACCCGTACGGTAATTTATTAGCACAATAGAACCACTAAGACTATAAGCTATTGAAAACAAAAGAAGAACACCAACGATTTAACAGGTTCGGCAATTTGCCTATGTCCTCGGACAAGATCAGAATATTCACTAATATGATCAAAG
>OVAU01000268.1:9644-24259 GCA_900406315.1 Biscutella laevigata subsp. laevigata | reverse complement strand
CTCTTTTTTGGGCCTGATACCATTGTTGGAGGTGGTCTAAAATATGCTAAATGAGAATCGACTCTTAANACTCTTTTTTGGGCCTGATACCATTGTTGGAGGTGGTCTAAAATATGCTAAATGAGAATCGACTCTTAACTTTATTTTCTTTTTTCTTTTTTTCTTTGGTTTATTAACCTAATAATCTGACACAAGAACCCCTTAACAAACGTCGTTGGACCTGGCTTAAAGAGACAAACTAGAGTTTTTTTTTTTTTTTTTCAACTCATCATATCATTAGCTAAATTAGTAAGTCCATTTTACAGTAGTTCTGGATCTATTGATCCTGGCCATTCTAGCTAAACTATCCGCCTCCACATTAAGCGTTCTAGGAATCCTAGCTATACAAAAACGTGGACATTGGCGCAGCAAGCTAGTGATATCTACTATAAGGGGAGCTATCGGATGATGGAGCCAGCTTTGATTCATATCTTCTGATTCACGTGCTTGCAGCAACCAGTGAGTAAGTTGCTGAGAATCTGAACAAAACGTTGCTTCAGTGTATCCCAATCTACGCATTTGCGTCATTGCCTCCTTAAGTGCTTGAGCTTCAGCAGCTAACACCGTTGGTACAGGCTCCATGGCACCCCATGCCTTAATTTGAGAAGATCCATCAGCATTTACCAAAGTCCAGCCATATCCAGCCTCCTCATTTGGTGACTTCCATGATGCATCAACATAGCAGAGCTTGTCTCGTGAACTCAGCACGTTAATACATAGCTCACTTGCCTCATTTCTTCTCTGTATTGGGGACTCATCTCTTCTGTCTTGCGCCACCTGCCATAACAGATAATTAGATCGTGCAATATGGATAATATCAGGGATCATTAAACGTTTAGATTGGAAGAGCAAGCTATTCCTAGCCTTCCATATACTCCACCCAAGATATGGGAACAACTTGTTCCCTGTTTTAAGCAATTCAGATAATATATCTGTAACTGAGGTGTCCGCCCCCTCCAACAGAGACCGACCAAGGCCCAACCACAATTCCCAAATCTCCTTAGCTACCCTTCAACTAAATAACATATGCTGAAGCGACTCCTTATCCTCTCCACAGACATTGCACGAGTCATCCGTTATAATTTTCCTCTGCAAGAGATTAACCGCCGTAGACAAACCATTATGAATCACCTTCCACCAAAAGTGCCTTATCTTTGGTGGCGTTTCCAACCTCCAAACCTTATTATAGAGAGGAGCGAGTGTCCCTTCTCTGAATGAAGAGACAAACTAGTCTTAAATGTTTATTTATCTATTTAAAGTAATAAATATTTCAATTTAAATGCATTTTCAATGTTTCAGTTTTGCAATAATATATACAGAAGAAAGAAAAAGAAATGCATTTTCAATGTTAAAGCACCTGAGCTTGAGAGAGTAAGAACTGAGCAGAACCAATGGAGAAGATCGAGCACACGACGATTTCCACCAATGGCATAAACATGCATGTGGCTTCTATCGGTTCAGGTCCTGTTATCCTCTTCCTCCATGGCTTCCCTGATCTCTGGTACTCTTGGCGCCACCAGCTTCTCTCTTTCGCTGCTTTGGGTTACCGCGCAATTGCTCCTGATCTCCGAGGTTACGGCGATTCAGATTCTCCCTCGTCTCCTGAATCTTACACAATCCTTCACATCGTCGGAGACCTCGTTGGATTACTGGATACACTCGGCGTTGACCGGGTTTTCCTCGTCGGCCACGATTGGGGGGCAATCGTCGCTTGGTGGTTCTCTATGATTCGCCCTGATCGAATCAAAGCTTTGGTTAACACGAGCGTTGTGTTCAATCCGAGGAATCCTTCTGTGAAACCTGTTGATGCGTTTAGAGCTTTGTTTGGCGATGATTACTATATCTGCAGATTTCAGGCGAGACTTTAAATTCATAAAACCTAAAACTGAAATTGGGAGTAGTTATTGAAATCAGGAAGTTTAATTCAGGGTTTTTGACTTACTAGTAGGTTAATGGAAGCTAGTTTTGGTGATTTTCTCTTCTCTTGTTGACTTATTGTTTAGGATAAGATTAGGTTAACAAGGGTTGTTGCACATGCTACTGTGTTGAAATGATGAACTGTTTCTTCAGGGACCTTCTTCATTGTCATATTGACTTAGCCAACAAGAGTTTTTAAGCATAGTAGTTTTGAAACGAGTTCTTGTTTGGTGTTTAGCTGTATAGTTTAGTAAACTGACTGAATAAGTGATTCTCCAGGGATGATATTTTAAGCATAGTAGTAAAGTACTTTATTGCCATGACAATGAGGAATCTTGATGTTTCTTGAAGAATGATGAGTTTGTTTTATGTGACAATGTATCATAAACAAGAAATTTCTCAAAATCAGCCACCATTAAATGCTGTTTGGATCTATGGAAACTGGGACCATCACCTATCTAGCCTCTGCTATATGCAAGTTGCATTTGATAATATAGTCAATTGAAAGTCAAAGTCATTTAATTTATTTGGGTATATATGGTTGCTCTTAAGTAAATGCAAGTGGGATCTAAAAGTTGGTCTATGTACTAATGATTCAGAGTTTAATTTCTTATCTCAGGAGGCTGGAGAGATCGAAGAAGACTTTGCTCAAGTTGATACAAAGAAGTTAATAAACAGATTTTTCACTTCACGTAATCCACGCCCACCTTGCATTCCAAAGACACTTGGTTTCAGAGGTTTACCTGATCCACCTTCATTGCCTGCTTGGCTCACTGACCAAGACGTCAGTTTCTACGCAGACAAGTTTAGTCAAAAAGGCTTCACTGGTGGACTAAACTACTACCGTGCTATGAACCTGTAAGTCTTATGAATTATAGGTTGAGCAGAAAAATGAACCTATACCTGAACCGAAAAGTATCAATCCGAATCCGGACTATAATTTGAAAATATTCAAATGGAATCTAGATGTGAGGTATTTCATATTCGGGTAAAACCTGATCCGAACCCGAGATCCAATATTACTTCTTACATTAATCTCTCATGGTTAATGATCTTGGTCCCCCGAATTGATTTTTGTCTTTTCCTAATCCGTAGAAGCTGGGAACTAACTGCACCATGGGCCGGTCTACAAATCAAAGTCCCTGTGAAATTCATGGTGGGTGATCTAGACATTACATACAATATACCTGGAATAAAGGAATACATACATGAAGGTGGTTTGAAGAAACTTGTACCGTTTCTACAAGAAGTTGTGGTAATGGAAGGTGTAGGTCACTTCCTGCAACAAGAGAAGCCTGACGAGGTCACTGACCATATCCATGGCTTTTTCAAGAAATTCTGAACCTATGAAATCATCTTCTGTAACAATGCCAAGTTCACTCTCAGAAGCTAAGCTTGGTCAAAGTTACTTTCTTACCTGGTCTCACCCTACTTTCTTAATGGCTTGAAGGATAATGTGTAATAGATTTTGACCCAATTTGGGATTATACAATTTGAAATAAAATAAAATATTATTTCTTATTTATATAATATAGTATAAATAATTTTTGGGTATGTAGAATGGTTAAATTTAATGATATCAGTTAAAATGTGTTGATTGATTAAACTTAGTAATGTGTTTCTTAATTTTTATAACAATATAACACAACCTAAAAATTTATATTTTAATATTAATTAAAATATTTGGATTGATTCCCTAATTTACTTTGTTTTATTTTTTGTTTCGGCCATATAATTATTGCCATTTTTATTTAATGGCTAGGATTAGGCATGATATTTTGATCCAAACCTGTTTGTTTGGAAGGCAATTTCGGTTTGATTCAATTAATCGATCGGAAGAAAATTAAATTTTATTTGACTATCGAATCATATAAATTTGGTATGTCGAATTATCAAGTAATAGATTCTTTTAATCATAGTCAAAACTAAACTAAATTTAAACCAATTTTTTTAAAAATATACCAAATATAAAATTGTTCAAACCGAAATTATCTAAATTGTTTTGAAATATTTGAAATTACTTGATTTTTTTTTGTCAACTTTGAAATTACCTGATTAACCCATAAAAATGGTTAATTCGATAAAAAAAAAAATAATAACTAAAAAAATCGATAATCAAAGTAACCAAAATTTAATATATTCGATTTAATACACTTTTTTAATTATTTAAATTACTCGAAAACTGAATAATGTTTTCCAAATTCTATCCAAATCGAACCAAAATTGATCGTGATGACTCTTATATTGAAAAGTTAAATAATTCACGCAGCCTTTTAACGCGTCTAAACCACGCGCCTGTAAACGCGTAAAACTCGGTCCTCTCAAGAAAACTCCCTCTGTAAAGAGAAAATATTCACAAATGAGGAAGCAGGTCAGCGAAACTAACCACTATCACTTGAAAAGACGAAATCACCCTCGTCGTCTCCCGTCGCACCGCTTCTGCAGCGGTGTCATTTTAGTCAAACCAAATTGCCCTTTAGAGAAAAAACCACCAAATTGATTTGTTGTCAAGTCCAAATCCTCCCCTTCTTCTTCGCTGTAGACCCTTACCTAAAAACCAAATCGGAGAGAAATAATGCAGTCCTCGAAAGGACGGCGGAAAGTCGGCGCCACAAACGCCGGAGCTGGTATAGACTCGGCGGAGAAGCTTGACGAACTCTTGATATCGTCTGCGATTTGTAACGGTGAGGATTTAGGTCCGTTTGTGAGGAAAACGTTTGGTACGGGAAAGCCGGAGACTCTTCTTCACCATCTTAAGTATTTCTCCCGATCTAAGGAATCAGAGATCGAGGAGGTGTGTAAGGCTCACTATCAGGATTTTATTCACGCTGTAGACGATCTCAAATCGCTTCTCTCCGATGTAGAATCGCTTAAATCTGCGCTTTCCGATTCGAATTCTAAGCTTCAATTGGTTGCAGCACCGCTTCTTTCGTCTCTTGATTCGCTTGTTGAGGCGCAGACTGTGTCAAAGAATGTCGATCTGGCGATTGGAGCCGTGACGCACTGTGTTCGTGTTATGGAACTTGTCTCTCGAGCTAATCAACATCTTCAGAGCGGTAACTTTTATATGGCGTTGAAATGTGTGGACTCCATTGAGAGCGATTTCATGGAGAAAACCCCCTCGTCGACGCTGAAACGGATGCTCGAGAAAAGGATTCCGGCTATTCGGACTTATGTTGAGAGGAAGGTAAACAAGGAGTTCGGAGATTGGTTGGTTGAGATCCGTGTTGTGAGTCGAAATTTGGGTCAGTTAGCAATTGGTGAAGCCTCCGCGGCTCGTCAGCGAGAGGAAGAGCTCAGAATTAAGCAGAGGCAAGCGGAGGAGCAGAGCAGACTCAGTCTACGCGATTGTGTCTACGCGCTTAACGAAGAAGAAGACGATGAATTCGGGTCTGGCCTTGAAAGCAGCGATGGTGGTAGTTCCGGCGGCGGATTACTAGGCTTTGATTTGACTCCGCTTTATAGAGCTTATCACATTCATCAGACATTATCCCTTGAAGATAATTTCAAGCAGTATTATTTTAAGAACAGAGAACTTCAGCTCAAATCTGATTTCCAGGTATCTTCTGGGACTCCGTTTCTCGAGTCTCATCAGACGTTTTTCGCACAGATCGCTGGGTTTTTCATAGTAGAGGACAGAGTTTTAAGAACTGGAGGAGGTTTGATTTCGAAGCTTGAAGTAGAGAGTTTGTGGGATATGGCTGTTACTAAGATGTGTGCTGTGTTGGAGGATCAGTTCTCGAGGATGCATACAGCGAATCATCTCTTGTTGATTAAGGATTATGTGAGCTTGTTAGGTGTGAGTCTACGAAGGTATGGTTATGCTGTTGATTCCCTCCTCGAAGTATTAAGCAAGCACAGAGATAAATATCACGAGTTGTTACTATCTGATTGCCGTAAACAGATCACAGAAGCGTTATCAACTGATAAGTTTGAGCAGATGTTGATGAAGAGAGAATATGAATATTCCATGAATGTGCTCTCTTTCCAGTTACAGACATCAGATATTGTACCGGCATTCCCATACATTGCTCCCTTTTCAACCACCGTGCCAGATTGTTGCAGGATTGTGCGGTCTTTTATCGAAGATTCGGTTAGTTTCATGTCTTATGGAGGTCAGCTTGATTTCTATGACGTAGTGAAGAAGTATCTGGATAGGCTTTTAGGTGAGGCTCTCGATGAAGCACTGTTGAAGCTGATCAACACGTCTGTTTATGGAGTTTCTCAAGCAATGCAGGTTGCAGCAAACATGGCTGTGTTTGAACGTGCTTGCGATTTCTTCTTCCGTCACGCTGCTCAGCTTTCAGGAGTTCCCTTAAGAATGGCGGAGAGAGGTAGAAGACATTTCCCATTGACTAAATCCCAAAGCGCTGCAGAAGATACACTCTCCGGATTGCTTAAGAAGAAGATAGACGGATTCATGACATTGATCGAGAATGTGAACTGGACAAGCGACGATACTCCACAGTCTGGTAACGAGTACATGAACGAAGTGATTATCTACTTGGAAACTTTGGTTTCAACCGCTCAACAGATATTACCAGCTAAAGTCCTGAAAAGGGTGCTACGCGATGTCCTTGCACACATCTCTGAGAAAATCGTAGGAACGTTATGTGGAGATCTTGTAAAAAGATTGAGCATGGCTGCAATCAAAGGACTTGAAGTAGATATTCAGTTACTAGACTCTTTCACAGAACAACTAACTCCATTGCTAACGGACAAAGAAGCTAAAGAGATGAAAAAAGCTTTTGTCGAGATAAGACAAATGATCAATCTGCTGTTGAGTAGTCACCCTGAGAATTTCGTTAATCCTGTGATAAGAGAAAGAAGCTACAATGCTTTGGATTACAGGAAAGTTGCAACTGTCTCTGAGAAATTCAGAGATCCATCGGATAGTATCTTCGGGACATTCGGAACAAGAGGGTCGAGGCAAAACCCGAAGAACAAATCATTAGATGCTTTGATAAAGAGATTGAAGGATGTGAGCTGATGATGATCCAAAAGCAAACACAAAACCACAAAAACCGTAAGTATGTTCCTTTGTTTGTTAATTATAATATGATTTGCTTTATATTTCGTTGTTGATTATGATTCGTTGGTCTCTCAGAAAAACAAAAAAATGGCAAAACACACTAAACTGTTTTTCACTATTTTTTTTTTTCCATTAATAGCAATTTTCGCACATGAGTTTGTGAATCTCTTCTGTTCTGTCTATCTCTTCTATTCTGTCCCCCCAAACCGAACTTAGTGTTAGTGATTTGAGTTGGATGAGATCCATTCGGGATGGTTAATTAGGCAGGATAATTTGAGAGAATATCGAATTAAACTGATTAGAATTTCTATCATTATCGAGTAAATCGATTCATTAGAGAATTTATCAAATTTATAAGAAATTTTGTTAAGTTGGATAACTTGGAACAAGTTCGGTTTATTTGGAATCAAATTTGAACCGAAAAATTAAAATTCTGATTTGGTTCGGTTTGATTCAAAATACAAGGGAAAGTGTGCACAAGACATGATCATACATAACAATTTTGTCCAAAAGGGAATTAACACAATTAGACACGACGAATGATAAGAGCAACAAGACTGAAGCAAGAAAGAGCTCATGTTCATTTTCACTCTCTTCCTCCCTCACCTTCTCTTTCGTCGTGTCCTACCAAACGCCAACTGCTAAAGACGCCGTCAAACAGTATGACTAACTCGTCCCAAAAGGCGTAGCTGACTACAAAGCTTAACCCAAAAAACCGGTGATTTCAAAGTAGAGAGTCTGTTTTAGCCAAATCATACCAGCTATCATTATGTCATGTCTCTTAATAACTATTTTTACTTTAAGAAAAAACTTTTATTTCATCCAGTTTTGGTATTTGTAGTTTTACTTCACACAATTTTCTTGAAATCGATAGTAATAAATTTGAAATTTGGACCCAATTCGAAAATTCCAAATTGAACAGAAATAAAAATTTTGGTTTTAAAGTTAATTTTAGTTTAGGCCACTTAACTAATCAGCATTAAAATATATTTTATTAGTTATTGGTTTCCAAAACTGTTTTTTTTGTTTCACTGAAACCGATTTATATTATTACTTATTTTAAACCAAACTGAAATTAAATCAAATTTAAACCAATTTAAAAAATATACTAAATATCCGAATTAACTTAATAAAATAAAATTATCTAAATTTGTTCAAAGAATTCGAAATTATCCGGTTTAACCATAAATTACAATTAATTTGGTAACCCATTTAATATCTAAATTAATTGATAATCAAACCAAAATTTTAATTGATAAAATTTGGCCGAAAACTTAAAACTAACCAATCTGAATCATAGATATTAAAATTGTCGGGATTGTTTAATCAAAGATTTTCTGATTGATTCTTGAATAAATACATACATAGAGAGGAGACTAAACAAAAAGAACTCAAAAACACACTGCTCCTAAATTCTCGAATAAACACAAGACTCCTTAACTTGACTTATTAAAAACTAACTACATGCTTCTGTAAACTAAAAGAGTTACTTTCCTAAGACATTTTCACAATTAAGTTGCATCTTATTAAATGTTCTTTCAGCCCACGAGTTCGTGTTGTAGAGAACGTGCTTATCAAGTGCGTGTCCATGTTTGCAAACGTATTCCACAAGGTAATCGGAGAGGACACAAGGGATCTCGTTACGTATGAACTCTTGGATCCAAACGTCGTCGTGTGGTGTCCCTGGACTTACCAAAGCTAAATCAGTGTTCTGGTTCAAGAAACGTGTGTATGGAGGTGCGGTTGCTAGTATAGTCCCATCTCCAGCTTTCACAGCTCGCTTTAACGTTTCCTAATCAAAAGGACAGAAGATATTCTTAGTGTGTTCATATACAACCAAAGTTATTTGACAGAGTACGCGATCAGTTGAGAGAAAGATATTACGTACCAGAGAAGGGATGATGCAGTCACCGTATACAACAATGCGCATTCCATATAAAGCACCATGTCCTGTTTTCTCCCTGACAAGCCGCCATTTCCTTGGAGCTTCAAGGTTTATCGAACCATCAGCACTTAATCCAGTACTGTGCCATTCATAAGGTTCCTCTGGTAATAGTTTTCCAGCTTCCTTTGAATCAGCCACATAGTCAGTCTTCAGAATCCAACTGCATTAAGGAAAACTGATGAGTAAAAAAAGATTAAAAGCAAAAGCAGCTATAGCTGGTAAATTGTTTGAAAATCAAAGGCTTAGTTTGGTGTTCTACACAATATATAGAGGATGTATGATCCTGAAGAGTGAAGACCATATTAAACAGTACCTTCCCGATGCAGCAGCAGCAAAAAACTTTTCGGTCCTACGGAGTTCAGGAGCAATGAAATGTGTTGCTTGATAAGACCACTGATGAGAATCCCTACAACATTTGCCTTTTAAACGCTTGATGATCTGCTGGTATTCGTTTCTCTGCGACCTATGACCACTGACAATAAAAAACTTTGGAACCTGTTCTTGGTCCTGTAAGACTTTTCTACTAGTCAATGTCTTAACACTTGGCTGCTTAGACTCTTTCTCTGCCTTTTTACCCGTTTTGGCTGACTTTGTAGCGTTCTTCGGTTTTCCTGAAACCAGGCTTTGGTCTCCACCAGAACCAACCAAACAAGAATTCTTATCCACTGTAACGTTTTCCTTCTCTTCTGCAGAGTTATCTTCTGTCGATTTCTCCACAGCATTGGGTGCTTTAGAGCCACATTTATATTTTTTTGTCTTCTTGGCACTGGATTTTTCTACTTTGGCTGTAGAAGAACTTTCTTTCTTCCCACTTAGTAAGCTACTTTTACCTAAAGTACCCTTCCGTTTCCGTTTACTTTTATTCTTATCAACCACTGATTCTAGTGCACCATCACTTGGATCTTTAGTTGGAACATCATCAAGCTCGGCTTCGAGCATTTTATTTTCCACCACTGCATCAGCTTTCTCAGGGGTCTTAGCCCGCAGATTATCTTGGTTCATATTCCGATCAAGCACAAGATGGTCTCTCCCTTTTGCGGCATAAGAGTTCTTATCCACCGTCACGTTTTCCTTCTTTTCTGCAGAGTTATCCCCTGTCTCTTTCACCACAGCGTTGGATGCTTTAGAGCCACGTTCTTTTTTAGTCAATGGCTTAACACTTGGCTGCTTAGACTCTTTACCTGTTTTGGCTGACTTTGCAGTGTTCTTTCTTGCCAATGGTTTTCCTGAAACCAGGCTTTGGTCTCCACCAGAACCAACCTTACAAGAATTCTTATCCACTGTAACGTTTTCCTCCTCTTCTGCAGAGTTATCTCCTGTCTCTTTCACCACAGCATTGGATGCTTTAGAGCCGCATTCTTTTTTTGTCTTCTTGGCACTGGATTTTCCTACTTTGGCTTTAGAAGAACTTTCTTTCTTCCCACTTTGTATGCTACTTTTACCTAAAGTAGCTTCCCGTTTCCGTTTACTTTTATTTTTATCAACCACTAATTCTGATGCTCCATCACTTGGATCTTTAGTTGGAACATCTTTAAGCTCTGGTTCTAGCATTGTAATTTCCACCACTGCATCAGCTTCCACAGGGGTCTGAGCCCGCAGGTTATCCTGGTTCACGTTCAAATCAGACACAAGATGGTCTATTGCTTTTGCGGCATAAGATTTATTATCTGCTGAATTAGTTCCCTTGAGGGCTTCAGTCTCTGAGTCAATATCTTTTGCCATTTCTGGTACAGCCTCGGTATTTAGGACAGGACTTGATATCTCCTTCTGGTTTCCATTATCTGTTACTGGGGCTGAAACTTTTCCTTCGTTTAGACAATCAGTGTGCTCGTCCTTCGGGGAAGGTTCCCTTAAGCATATAGATCCCTTTTGGTTACTGGGGTTCTTTTTCCTGCCTTTGGTGCCTAGGCTCTTTCTGGGAGCTGTTTTCTTCTTCGGCAAATCTGTTTCTTGTTTATCTTTCATTCCAATTAAACCCGACCCAGGAGAGGTGCCAGATGTCCTCATGACAGGCTCAGTTACAGATCTTTCAGGTACTTCCTCCAATGCACCCATCAAAGTTACATTTTCTGGAGACCAAATATCAGTTTCCATGGGAACACCATTTGAATTGAATAACCTGGTTGCTGAATCACTCATATCCAACTTATGTGCAACTTCCCTACCTTTAGTTTGGTCACTGATGTTTGGCAAGCCTGGTCTTGTTTCTTGCAATAAGATATTCCCCACCATTGGCTCAGTCGATGACTTTTCCAGTATTTCGTTCCGTGCACAATTTGAAACCATATTCTCAGCAGCTGGAATAGCATCTTCCATGGGTACCACATTTGAACTCAATACTTTAGTATTTAAAACTCTCGCTGGAGGTTTGTGAGCAACTTTTCCACTTTCAGTTGGATCATTAATGCTCAGCACAGGCCTAAGCTTTTCGTTAGGCAAAGCTGGTCTTAATTCCTGCAATAACAAACTAGCCGGTGGTGGAATACTTGCCTTGCAGTTATGGTGTACATCTAGCGAACCTCTGCTACTGACAGATCCATCTAAAATTTTCGCCTGTGGCAACATCACAGGGGACCCCTCACCAAGCAACTTATCAATCTTGTCAAAATCCTCAAAGAGTGTTGTTCTTTCTACATAAGAGCCTGGATTTGATGCAGCCGAAGCTTTTAAGCCCATGACATCCATTTTCAGTGAACCGTCTTGGCCTGTGGATTCTTTTCCCAAGGTTTTTGTTTCTGGCGTTCTCAAAAATGTGTTCCTTGAATAAGTGGCTAGAGAAGAATGCCTCCTGATACTCCTGTTCATAGATTTTGAATCATCAGTCTCCATTCTGCCCATCTCTTTCTCAGGAGTCTTGTTAACCGGAATGGGGCACGCATAATTAGAAGTATCCTCAAATGTACTTGCTTTCTGGTAGTTATGCTGCTGAGCAGTAACTGCATCAGAAGAGGCCATGGCTTCAAGAGGTCTGTCCATCTTTTCAGGAGTTAAACAATTGTCTTTGGAAGTAATGCAGAATGATGAACTTTCCTGGGCGCCTGATTTGGTTTGAACCACTGAGCTATTTTTTCCTCCCGATTTAGGTATTTCAACTACAGCCATAGCACCGACCCTAAGACCAAGTGGGCTGTTGTTTGTACGCTTCACAGAGGCATCTTGTGCTTCGTCCTCAGAATCCCTAGCTGAAGCCTCCATCATCTCCAACTCATAGCCACTGGGGAAAGAGAAAATGAGAATATGTTCTTGGTCCAATTTTCCGTGTCGACTAAACCAGATGCTAAGGAGTAACTACTAATATAAGTTGAAATGAGAACAGAATTCAGAAATCAATTTCTTATGATGCAGTGAGACTCTACTAACTTTATAGATATGTGTGGAGTTTTACCTTGTCTCGTAATCAACCTCAGGAAGGAGCTTCCATTGCTTTAAGCTGCAAAGAAGAAAAACAAATAGTGAAAATCTGCAATGCATCGAGAAAACCAGAAGGAAAAGAGTATGAACAAAAGTCATGAATGCCTCTTACCAGTCCTCTAACCACCGGTGGTTGACTAGTTTAATCCTCTTCATCCGCTTGGCTAGCTCATACTTCTCTCCTGAGAAGAATAAAAAAACTCTGTCAAACACAGTCGCCTAGGAAAGTTGCAAATGTGAAACCAAAGAAGACACTATTAAGTGACGCACCCTCAAATTTGTAGCATATAAGATGGGTTATTCGATTTGCAACCAACGGCTTAGAGAATTGCCCACCCATCAAATCAACCATTTTCTGAAAACGAAGAAACAACATCCATAAGGTACAATAACAAAATCACATAAAACGAAGAAGAAAGCAAAGCAAAGCACACACACACCATAATGTCCTCTCTATCTTGACGTTGGTACCCAGTCAAGCACACAACTAAGCTTTTGGACCCAGGAATCCCATTCAAATCTCTAAGAGGCCTGTACAAGACCTGCAAAATTATGCAATATAATAAGACAAAACCCTTGAATAAAAATATATTGTTACTAAATCATAGGGAACTAACCGAATTAGCATCAATAAGCAATCCAATGTCAAAGCTGTGATCAACCCACGACCCTGTGACAACCACCTTGGCAGTGCTTCGAGCAGCAACACAGATCGGATCATCCTACATATTAAAATCACGCCCAAAATAAGGAAATCTCCAATCGAATAGGGAGAACAAAATATTAGATGTTAGACTTACATAGATGAGCTTATCTACGATGAGGTGAGTACATGTTTGACTGTGTTGGCCAACTTCAACACCACCACCACTTAGAAGCTTGGACCGTAGCTATAGTAAGATTTTTGGGAAAATTGTCAAGAAGTAATCAGAAGTCCTACCGTAGGAAAATTTACGGGGAAAATAATATAGCGGAGAATTTGAAGATGGAGATAGAGAAATACCGCGTTTCCATCGACGGGATTGAATCCAACGAGAGCGAAGCGGACACCGGAAAACGTCTTGGAAGAAAAACCCGATTCAAGCATAATTTATCCTTTTCGAATAAGAAACAAAACCAAATTAGGGTTTCAGGGTGGAGAAATCGGAAGAGAAGATGGAAAATTAGGCTTTAATCAGAAACTCACAGATCTGAACAAGAAATTGGCTTCACTTCACTGAGGATTTGCAGAGAGCGAGAGACAGCGAAAGAGCGTCTCGGGGAAGATTCTCGTTTTAGAAGAAGAGAGGGAAAAAAGTAAAGAGAGGGAAATTGAAATTCTTTTGGTTTTGGTTTTATCTTTTTCGTAATAATTGCCATAAACGATTCGGCGGGAGAGATGTTATTGAAAGGCCTCAATACCCGATCCGACCCAGCCTGGCCCATTTCATATTTTCGAAACTATTATTTTCTCTCATTTTGGAAAACTAATTTAATTGTACATATTTACATTTGAACCCTTTTTACTCTTGATTAATATTGTTTCTAGTATTAATCTTTTGTAATGTCCTTTATGCAATGTTAATAATATTTAGTTCAATTGCTTTAATATAGATTTTAAATAATCGTATAGAGATACTAATATGGAATCATCCTTTTGGTTAACCAAACATAATACTAACTTTAATAGTATCGGTTCATGTCGAATCGGAGCGGTAAGTTCGAAAATAGAGTAATTTAGATAATAGAGTAATTTAGATAATTAAAAATTGTACTGAATCGAATCAATTAAAATTTTATTTGGTCCGATTCAGTTTGGTTTCGGTTATTAAAATTTCTAGGAAAATTGAGAGATCATATACAATGTTGGAGTTTTGCATTTCGGGGCATTATGTTGATTTGATGGATAATGTTCTATGAAAATTGAGAGATTTTGTAGAACATTATAATTGTGTATTTTGAAGATATATTAACTTGATGGGTAATAATCCGCCAAAATTGAGAGATTTCGTAAAATTATATAATTTTTATTTTGAGAAATAATTTTGATTTGGTGGGTAATAGAAAAAAAATTAAGATTTTTTGTGAAATGCTATAATATCTTATTTTGGAAAATATGGTAATTTTGTTACTTATTATCCACAAAATTAACATATTTTGTAAAATGTTATAATGCTATATTTTGGATAACCGTGAGTATTTTGTGGTTAATAGTTTATGAAAATTGAAAGATTTGTAAAACGCTAGAGTTGTGTATTTTGGAAGTTGTGCTAATTTTGAAGGTAATAAGCT
>OVAU01000267.1:0-23392 GCA_900406315.1 Biscutella laevigata subsp. laevigata | reverse complement strand
TCATCTAAGGTTTGGACACATTGGTAATCACCATCATCATCATCTTCGNGGACACATTGGTAATCACCATCATCATCATCTTCGGACCACCAAACCTGTGAAAAGCAAGCCACTAATGCTATTAAATTATCTGCATCACAAAACCAAATCAGTGTATACTCGTTAGTTTGATGGCGTTATCATAACTGCAAGGAAATAAAACATCCACGGTTTGATATACTTGTGGTAAGCGACGAGGAGCTCCTCGTTCTTAACACCTTTGAGATTCTCTGCTCCTAACTTTACCAAGAATGATTGTCAGTGCAGCCTTTCTTTAGCTGGTACTCCATTGAATCTGCAAAATTAATGCCTTTGTTATTAACACTGATCAAAGTATACTGTGATCAGACTCCATAACCACTTCAGCTTTCCATTTACATAACAGAATCTATAAGGAAACACAATCACATACTAAACGGCATCAATGGTTAACACTTCAGCTTTCCATTTACATTAAATAATTCCTATGCTTGGGGTATCTCGATTTTTAGTATGTAAATTTAAGATCGATAAGGTTCCAGCTTCTCAATCTGGGGTGAAACAGCAGAGACACGATTGCAAAGAATCGTGAAGTAAACGGAAACTTGTTAATGCACCTGCAGGTATTACAAGGAGAGTTTGAGCTGGAACATTGTTAATGATTATCTTTGGAGCCTCTACTATACGAAGAAGATGTCCTGTTACAACAAACAAAGTTTAGACCCGACAACAACAACAAAAAACATAGCTTTTCGATACTCAATAAGATCCCCTCCATGTACCTGCAATACCCCATAATCCTAGATTCACAGTGGCTCCATTAGCAACCATTTGCACTAAAGTTATCGAAAACAATCGGAACATAATCTTGTTCCACATAGAGTCACAAGATAAGTAAGATACAAGCTCCAAAAACAAATCAATTCATGAATCAACAGAGAAGCATTAACATAAAAAGAAGAATGGAGATGAATTATATCCGGAATACCGTAGGAAAAGTAAATCAATACATCAAATTAACAGAAACTCTAACCCTTAACAGAACCTTAAATCAGATATATAAATTAATTAAAAATCTAAATCTATCAAATAAGTTACTGGAACAAAATACCTCGGAGTGATTTCGAGATGTCTCTGATGGCGCTAAATCGATAGAGATGTTCTTCTTCCAGCTTTGTTTCTATTTCTTATCTAATTACTACAGATTGATTCGGAAAAATTTGAATACCAAGAGCAAGAATAGGAAAGTAGAATCGCAAAGAAATTAGCTAAACTTAATCAAAATTGGAAATAACCTAGGCAAGAAGAAAAGCTACAAAGGAGAAGACGTATTTCCATTTTTCGGATAGTGGTTCGGTTAGTGGAGTTTGGTTTGGATAAGAAAAACTTAGTCAAATATTTTGTTGACTAATTTTTTTATTTATTTTAGATGTACTATAGCGTTTATTTTTGGTTCTGCAATGGTTAAACATCGATACTTAACAAATTTACGCGGCTAAAATTTTTAATTTCCCGCTAAACTAACAATAGCGTTTTGAAAATCTAAACGCTATGCAAAAAATCACTGTTCATCTATAATAACAGTGATGCAAAAAACGCTATCCTGGAACGCTATCAATAGTCATATTTCTTGTAGTGTTGGGAACGTTTTAAGAAATACACTCTTGATTGCCTACACCACGGTTTCTCACCAGCAACTCTCCTTGGTATATTCCACTGCGGGCTACACAAAGATTATCAGATGATGTTACACACTGCAAGTGGAGGTAGTTTCTTCGGACTAAACAATGAAGAAGGTTCTTCACTTATTGAGAAGCTTGGTCAAAGTGATGCTTCCCATGACGGTGATTTCGATCGCTCAATCCCGTTCCCCGATAACTCCAAGGACCACACTTTCAAAGCTGAATTGAAGTCCCTTAATGAGAAGTTAGACCGTATGCTTCTTTCCCAACGGGCATCGGTGAATGCGGTGGAAATTATTGACGAAGAGGGTTCACAAGATTATCAAACAGAAGAGGTTCAGTATATGGGTAACCAAGGCTACCAAAGGAACAATTACAACTCCAAATACAACCCGAACCCCAACCAATCTTATCCTACCGTAACACCAACGTTGCCAACCCCAATGATCAAGTTTACCTTTCTCAAAAGCACAACTGCTCCAACCACAACAACCAACAAAAAGGCCCCTATCTGAACCAAGAACCTCCAAAACAACAATACCACAACTCCAACCCACCTGGTTACTCTTCTCAACACACCGGTCAATCATCTCAAGCCCTACCTCCTCCACTTAGCATTGTGGACCAAACCATCCCGATGTTGAAGCAACTTTTGGATGACCAATCCAAACATGCGGTTGATTTTGGTAACTTCAAGAAAGAGATTCATTCCCGAGTCGATCACATTTACTCTGATCTCAACTCCAAGATCGACTACATGTCTACTCATATAAAGACCTTGGACAACCAAGTCGCTCATATTGCATCGTCTTCTCAGAGACAATCAGACACACTTTCTGGAAAGGGTGTTTCTCCGTCCAATGAGTATGTGAATGTCATCACTTCAGTTGCTATCATTGAGGACAATGAGTCTCTGAGT
Organism: Biscutella laevigata subsp. laevigata; assembly: GCA_900406315.1. Lineage (NCBI taxonomy): Eukaryota > Viridiplantae > Streptophyta > Magnoliopsida > Brassicales > Brassicaceae > Biscutella > Biscutella laevigata. The sequence goes on along the minus strand of OVAU01000267.1, from coordinate 20,773 downwards.
GGGGGGGTGACCTTTATCAAAAGAGATGAAATCTACGCTCCAAAACTTCCCTTCCCAGGCCGCCAGATTAGAGAACAAAGGGAAAAATTCATTCAAAGCCTCAAGGCAGTAGAAGATAAAATGCCTCAGATTGCAACAACGTTAGCCAACCCAAGAATTGGCCAAGAAACTAAGGACAAGTTGGTAGAGAAGCTCAAGAACCTTGATGAACTTAAGAAGAATCTTCTACCAGAGATCTACAATCCCATCACTTCACCACTACTCGATCCGGCTAAGAAAGCGGATCCAGGGAGTTTCACAATCCCTTGCACCCTTAACTCTATTGTTTTTGCTAACTGCTTATGCGATTTGGGTGCTAATGTGAATGTTATGCCTTTATCAGTTGCTAAACGCCTTGGCTACTCTTCTTTTGCCCCTTGCAGGATGAATGTCATTCTTGCAGATAAGTCAGCTTGGAAACCTGAAGGGAAGCTAGAAGACTTACCATTAAAGTTGCGGGGTGTAGAAGTACCGACCGACTTCGTGGTGCTAAAGATGGAAAAGGAAAATGATGAACAGTTGGTTTTGGGTAGACCGTTCCTAGCTGCTACCGGAGCGGAGATAAGTATGAAGAGGGAAGTAATTAGTCTAGACCTGGAGGCTGGTGGAACTCAAGTCTATGAAGCAAAACCCTTGTCAAGGAAAGGCAAGGAAGAAATCAACATTTCTGTGTTAAGTGATGAAGAGGAAGAAGAACCTGAAATTCAGAGGTTTGGGGAATTAGAAGAAGAAGTTCCAGAGGAAATACCAGTTCAAGAGCGGAGATTAGATCTCGGACGATATCACATCTCAACAACTATCCGAGGATTCTATTTCAAAGATATCTTGTGTGACTCCCCCCTAGTGGTAAACTCCATGACGGCAAGTATGAGCAGAAACTTGGGCTTATTGCTTTCAGACCCCCCAATTCGGGACCTCAATGAATTCAAGGACCGAGGCTACGCCTAGTTGGGATGATCTTCAATGTAGCTCTCGAGATTCATGAAAGGGTTGTGCTTACTGATTTCCATATTTTTGAATCCCCGTTGTATGAAGAGAGACATATTATCTTGGGAAGACCTTTTCTTGGGAATACTGACGCAGAATTGGAATTCTCTTCTGGAAGAATGACCTTAAACCGGATAGACAACCGCATCTCCTATTTGCATGAGCATGCACCGTACGATGCGCCTCCAATATCTCGTAGAGAAGTGAGGCAACAGATGTTAGTCGCGCAAAGAATGCCAAACCGATTGGCCATTCAAGGTCAACTCAGGGAGATCGAATGTGATGTTCGGGAGAACCGGCGGGTATTGGATCGTCAGGTAGAACACCACAACTTACACCACACCGATCTTATTGCAAACATATGGACATTGCGGAACCAAGTGAACACGGAAAGACAAGAACACAATGATGAGTTCGAAGAGCTTCGCGCACAAGTTCGTGAGCTAGAGATTATCAACAACACGCGTTGAGTGTGGGACAAAGTCAAGCTAACGACTTAAAACAAGCTCACTTGGGAGGAAGTCTCAAGCTATCCTTTGTATATATCGCTTTTCTTTCTTTTCTGAACTTGTTATTTTTGTTTTAATTTGAACTCAGTTTTTCTTTTTAAGCTTGTTTGGGAGTTTGAATTTTTGCAGGACTACACATATTCAGGTCTACTCGTGACCAAATCCACCGGTCCTAAGGGTGGTGATTCAGCAAAAATCGAGCGAAGAAGCTCGTTGGTTGGGGTTCTGATTTGGGAATCTGGTGTGACTATACCTGGTATCAATACCGGTCAGTACAAACCGGTATAGCTCCTCGCAAGCTTATACTGGTCAGGACACCGGTCTAACCAGACCGGTGTTTACCTTACGACACTTTTTGAGGATGACTACTGGGAACCACCACCGGTCTGTCTAGACCGGTATGATAGCCACAATAAAATCCAGGACCACGCCCCTGGGCACTAGTACCGGCCTGTCTAGACCGGTATCGCCTTTACGGCGTTTTTGAGAGGCATACTCTCGGGCACCTATACAGGTCTGTCTAGATCGGTATCATCTTTAGAGGCAAATACTGGCCACTAGTACCGATCAACCAGACCGGTATCAGGTACAAAATCGTGCTTTTCTCGGGTTTTTCAGAGGTTTTCAGAGAAACCTCTCTTCTTCTTCGTTTTCTCTCACGATTTTTCCCCAAAAACCTAACAAAATTTTTCGATTTTCCTCAAAATCCGCTCGTTTTTCATCATTCAAAAGCCAAACCTCCTTGATTTTTCATTCTTAATCCGATTTTGCATTCTAATCATCAATCCAACCAAGGTAAACCTCTAAAACACTCAATTTGTAACTTTCACTCTTCACTTACTATTTTGGCTTCAAACCTTTGATTTGTAAGTTGTTTAGTGATTATTAAGCTTGATTATAACTTGAATGAGTGTTGCTATTTTGATTCCTTGCTTGCATGTTTCCCGTTCCATTGATTCGTTGAAAACCTTGAGATTTTGGGAATTTTATTCTTGAACCATTGAAAATATTGGGTTGATTGGAATGAATTCGGACTATGAAATGTTTTGGGCTAGAACTAAGTCTTGATTATGAACTAGAATAGGTTGTTAACCAAATTTGACAAGACTTTGCGCTTAATTGATCGATGAAATTTGTTCGGCATTTTTTACTCGAATGGTGATCGAATTGTTTTGGTTTGTTGAGAAGTTGTCATTGAATGGGGAGACCCTTTAACTCCAAATTATTGATGTGATCTTGATCGTTACTTGATAGAATTCAAACTTTTTTTTATCATATTCATGTCTATACTTATTTCCTATTTCGATTCCCTTGATCTAAATAGTACATTTTCTTCTTGTGCAGATTCATAATGGGACGAGATATATGGGATGAGAAGGGAAGAGAGTAACTTCTCCTAGTGGTGCTCCACCTAGAAAGAAGGGGAACTGCTCTGAGCAAGTTGTGCCAGCTCCAGAGTTAGAAGGAGAAATTAGAGTATGGAGCAGAGGGGAGACTGCCGCAAGAGAAAGCATTGCGATCAACTCAGAACCCACAAAAAACGAACGTGTTCAAAAGGCACGCAAGGCTAGACTCGAGAAGGCGAAAGGTCAAATAGCAAAGCCATCGACTGCTAAGTTTCTCAAGACTCTCTTGGGATATAGCTTCGTGGGATCGTTGTTTCCCCATCCTCTCACATTAGACTCGCTCGGTATACTAGAAGACGTCCAACTGCTTAGGGATTGTATGANTGGTGAGGGTGTTTTGGGGTTTTGAGAACCTAAGGGGGGGGGGGGGGGGGGGGGCAACACGAAGCTTACAAGGAGATGAATTGCTTGTTCCTTGCTACTTTGGAAGTCTATATGACTGACGGGGATATGTATGATGAGTACGGCGGGGTCTCCTCAGGTTTTCAGACATGAACAGAAAGGTTTACACAGTCCCTTTTGCTAGCATTGTTGATATCTATGGGTTTGCAAAAGAGGGACAAGCTGATTTTTAGGACCAACCAGATGATAATAGTTTTATCCATTTGAGGATTGGCAGAGGAGAGTTCAGAGGAGGAAAGACTAAGGCCTCTACTATTTGTCACCCAACTATGCGTTATCTCCAGAGGATCATGTCTCACTCATTTTATGCCAGGCGAGAAGCCGAAGAGATTCGTTACGACAAGATGCGCTTCATGAGGTTAGCGCTTAGACCTTTGATCAGAGCACACATGGACGATGAGTCCTTATTTCCAGAGCTTAAGGCCCTCATACCGAGTATAGTGAAGATATTCTGCTTTGAGATGCTCGAGATTCGAGATTGGTTTCTGCATATGACAAATATCCATCCTCAAGTGAGTGTTGGAGGATGGATTACACCCTTGCTCAAATATGTAAGAGCACCTCTCACCGAAGCAGGTGTTGGACTAAGATTCTTGGATTGGACTTACACCCTTGCTACATATATTCGTTCACGGCTGAAGACGGTAGTAGCTGCCACACTCTGCTTCCTCAACGCATACTCACGGACCTGAGTGAGTCAGCAGATAATGTAGCCTTCCTCATTCCTCAGGAGGATCTCTATGAGCCCCAGGGGCGCGGTTCTTCTGCTCAGTCTAGTGCTCCACCTACTGCTCCATCTGGATCCCGGCCTGCAGCTCATCCTAAGCTAATGTATGACTAGGAGGAGAGTCCGCCGAGCAGCATCTATGGGAGTGCTCGATATCACACCGAGCCATTGGCTATTTCGACAGAGTCCGGGCAGATTAGAGATTTGGTCGTGGACAACAGGAAAAAGGGACGTTGGATCAAGTTCCTTGACACGATCCTGAGATCAACGGTGGGGGCGCTGAAGAAAAACAAGAGTGAGCTCATAAAGACAAAGGAGAAGCTGAAGAAGGTCGAGAGCGTGGCTTGGACCAAATACTCGATGTATGAAGATAATTTCAAGCAGCTAACGGATTTGATCATGGGGAGAACCGCTCATTCGGGAAGCACGTACGAAGGTACTTCTAGCAGACTGCTTCCCTCTCTCTCTCTTACGCTAGACGATCAGCTAGTGCTGCAGAGACTTCTCAGGAGACAGAAGAGCTCTCACCCCGAGCTTCAGCGTACGAAATGCGCCAACGCAGGCCCATCGCGTCTCCTCCACCATATGATTCAGACAATGAGCTCCCCATCTTCGACTCCGGCGAGGAGTATGACTCGTCCGCCTGCTATATGTAGGTACACCTCCACCTTTGTAAATAAGCATGTCTTTCATCTTTTTGTTTTCTTTATTTTCGGTTCTTTCTCCGAATTTGGATCCCACAGAGACTGTGTGATTTAAGTTTGAGGGAAGAACCACCTTGGACTAATGTCATTTCCTATTTTTATTTTCATCTTGCATTGTTCATACTTATGTTTTATAAAAACCCAAAAAAAATAAAAATATTTAAGAAAACCCAAAAAGATTTTGCTCTTATTCGGGTTTCTCATATAGACTGCATTGCATTTTAGCATAGGATTGAGTCTCATATAGGTTGCATTGCATTCGTTTTTCAAAAGAGAACCAAAACACCTAGAACTCGCGGTCATCGATTTTAGCCTAGTAGTCTCGAAGCGTCTTGAAGTTTATAGCCTTAGAACTTGAAACTTAAAAAGCTTTGTCGTTGGTATTGATGGTTGTTAGACTATTGTTTCTTTCATTCTATTTGAGTTTTTAATTTGGACCTTTAATTAACATGATCAAGCTATTTCACTTACATTTCATGGCTTCCAACTCTACAAGCACGAGTTTGGGCATTGCAACTGAAACACTTTTAGTCCGGCTTGGTCATCCTCACCTTAAGGATGATTTCCTCTCACTCGAAGCTCCCTAAGCCGAAACACTTGTGAGTTCATTGTCTATTCTTAAGTGATTGATGATTTGTAAAATCTTGCAAGATTTAGAGCGACAATTGAAAGCATCTATCCATGTAGCTAAGATAGAATAGGTTTGGAATGGAATTGAAAATGCTTTGGTATATCTAGGACTTGACTTGTTTGGTTCATGGGTAGCTTAAGTTGATTTTGCCTATTGAGAAGGAATGCTTGGATGGGTGATAAAAGAGAAAAAAAAAAGAGGTTTGGAAAAAGGAAAAAAGGGAAAACCACCAAAGAAAAGAAAAGAAAAGAAACCTTAAAAGATAGATACTCAAAAAAAAAGAAAGAAGAAAAAATTAGCTAGAATCTAAACATGAACAAAAAAGAAGAATGAAAGTTTAAGCTCCATAAAAGAAGGCTTTGGCAAAAGAAAAGGATTCAAGAGTATAGACTTGAAGTAGAAAAGATACAAAAAGGAATGAAAAAGATTCTAGAGCAAAGATAAAGAAAAAAGATCTCTTAAGGTGGAAAAGAATGGGTGTGAGCTAAGAGAATAGTTAAGTGGGTAGACTAAGTGCATTTGATGGGGATAAATAGATGCTTGATTTTTATGCCCCATGCTCTTTGTCTTTCTTGCTTTTACTATAATCCCTTCACTCCGCGAGAGAAACCGCATTACAAACAACCTCATTGTCGTGTGGAACTTTCTCTTTAGCATGGAATCCCCTTTTTACCGAACCAAATAAAACCTTGTGCCTTGCTTTGATCATGTTTCACGCTCTATGAATGAATGTAGGAAAGCAACTTAGGATAGTTAAGTGGATTGCCATGACTTAGTAATAATGGTGGATTGCGATTTGGCTTAAATGATAAGACAAGTAGTTATACTAGGTTGAAAACGCTCTCATCGTTGAGTTTTGGCTGTCCGGTTCTCATTTTTCAAACATCTTCTCCTTACTTGGATTTTGCTTTGCTTGAGGGCAAGCAAATGATAAGTTTGGGGGAGTGGATATGTTGTGTTTTTGATCGGTTTTAGGTATCATTTCTCATCCATTTTGCATTAGTTTAAGTTGCATTTAGAGTTGTTTAAGTCCATTTGCATCGCATACTCATGTTTCAGGTGTTGAGCAAAGCAAAAGGCAAAAAGTAGGCAAAAGGGAGCGTTATGGAGCTCAATGGGAGCAAAAGGATCAAGTCAAGTAAGAGCACCGGCCAAGCATATCGGTCTAGCCAGATCGGGGGTGATCTCACGACAACATTTGAGAAAACAGCCCCGGTGAAGGGGCACCGGCCCCACTAGGTCGGGATTCACCCCACGACTGTTTTAGAAGCATCGATACCGGCCAAGGGTACCGGTCTCCCCAGACCGGTATCTCTCTCTCAGCCTTTTCTGAAGCTACCACATCGGTGTAGGGCCCCAACATCTCCAGACCGGTGCACATCCTACGGCTTGATTTCGAAGAAAGGCACCGGCTTAGAATCTCTATGGGTACCGTTCTGCCAGACCGGTACCATCTCTCCGGTTTGAGAAAACCAAATGGATTTTAGTTTGATTTTGTGAAACACTATAAATAAGATTCAAAACCCTATTTTCTCTAAGTTTTACTAAGTTATTTTTCACATTTCTCTCTACAACTCTCTCTTAATCTCTTGTAAGACTTGGTTTTGAATATTGAAATCTCATCTTTATCTTCTTATATTATTGATTTCATCATGATTAAGCATATTTCTCTCTTGAAATTTTGTGTTGAAACCATGATTAGTGAGTAGTTCTTTTGCTAAGTGAATGAGTTAGGTAGATTAAGGTGATTAAACATTTGTTTGTATTGCTTAGGGCTTAAATTATATTTTTCTTCATTTGATTGATGTATTTAATGCTGGTTTTGAAGTATCTAATCAAAACTAGAACCTTGATATTTTATTGCCGGGAAGGTGTTCGATGAAATATTTGAATGAATCAATCAAATGCTAAATGAGGCATAACCAAGGAATTGTGCTAGGGTTGTTTAGTAGTTGCATGGACTAGAGTGTATTTCTTGTTGATCACGTGATTAGTCAAGGGATTGTACAATTGCATGATTGGTAAAGGGGCTTTTACCAAGGGATTGAATTTGCCTAATTTGGATAGCTCTTAGACTAAAGATAAGCATTGTTATGATATCATTAAGTGATATGAATCTGAGCTTGATCACCCGAGTCGATTACTTATACCCATTCGCTTAGTTTTCTCTTATATTTGCTAAAATCGTTTTCGTTGACTTTTGTGATTTTAAGTTGACTTTTTCTCATTACTTGCTTTTGTTTATGTTTTCGATTAGAGATTGTTTCGTGACAAAAAATCAACTATATTCTACCTAGACTTAAATCATTCTCTTAATAGAATTAGTGCGTAATCAACCCCCGAATTATGGTTTGACATAATCCCCATACTATCTCACCATCATCAATCATTAACTTAATAGTGAGATAGTGAAGATATCTACTATCAAACTTCAACAGAACTTTCTGCAATACAAACACCTGATTCTCTTTTGTCAACCATTTGATTCACCTCATGTGCTCTAAGCTTGGAATCAAACCTTTCTTTGAATCATTTGCAGAAAAAAAACCAGAAACATACTCGTTTCCACCATGAATCAACTTCTGATTTAACCCCTTGTTTAATCAAAATCAGCTCTAGACTCAACTTCAACAACTGATGATTTCAACAGATCACGTCCAACAACTCCACCTGGTTGTGACGACCTTCAGACAAAAACCCATGTCTCAGTACCATCAACTCGAGACACATTGCTTGTACTCTTTAAACCATATCTCTTATTCTCATCACTCGAGAATACTCTTGAAACACTTCCTGAGCAACACACATCGGAACTGAACTCATGATGTGTTCCAACTGCACCCAACATTGCAACCACACTTTCTTGTGAGCAAAACTCCACCAAAACGTTTTTGGTGCCAACAACATAAACCTTCTCAACCCGAACTAAAACAACTCATTTCTCAGACATTTACTCAACCATACTTTTAACCAATATGAGATTCACCAAGCACTTGAGTCAACTACTGTCCTTGAGAAGATTATACCACAACAACTCTTTGATGCACAATAAGCACCCCAAAACTTCTGATACACTACCTCACATATACACTTTGATTTTCTTGCACTTTGACATTTCTAGAAACGATGCAGGTAACAACCTTGAGATGATAAGCCTGCTGCCTTAAATCAGCCCAACTCTTACTTAAAAGTGCAACAACCAGAGACTAGCCTAATATGCGTTCTGCCTTTGATCACTTCAATATCATTTGAATCTCAGTTACACAGATACTTCCATGACAACTAATGTCATACCATTTCTTGCAGCAATTGAGTTTTCATAAGCCCTTGCAACTTGCTATGATTCAATCAAACTTGAAATCTCTTTTCTTGAAGACTCCCTTATGCTCTGAATGTGGACACCTTAGACTGATCTTCACCAATCTTTCCTCAGACCAGAGATCAACCTCCATTGACCTCTTCTGCAGCAAAGCAAACATATACTCGTTATCGTGTTCTGTTGCTTCAAGAAATAGGACACGCCGCCTAACACCCAATTTTAGGAGGATTTTCGACACACAACAAACAAATTAGTCTACTGCCAACTGAGATAACTCTCACACACATAGCATGAAGACTCCAAAACACCTTGAAGAAACTTGTTCAGACTTGAGATCAACCCAAAACTTCAGACTAATAAGCTCCACCAAGAAACAAATGCAATCCCTGAAATATCAAATGTTCCACCTGAGACAATAACCTCTAGAAGTCCAAACGCCTTAACCAACACAACTTCTCTTTAATTTACTTTGACTGAAGCTCTCAGATCAGTCTTACAACCAAGTTGATCACGCGCTGACTGCTCTTAGTCAGACTGAAACTTGATGACTTATAACCTGTTGACTGATGCTCAGCCTTCTGTTCTCGTCTCAAATTTTCTTCTAAACATTCCAAGACCAACCCATGAGTTCTTGATTAACAACCAGCTCAGAAATTTCCATTCTTGGACTGGTTTAAGCTAGACAATCATCTTGATATCCATCACCCAGAAACTTCATCTTGATGATAACCAATCTGATCCACTACTCATAATTAACCTGGCCTCATGCTTATCTTAATCATCATGTCACGCAGACCTTGATGAATTCTTTGAGCAGACTTTAGTACCTTGAGTCTTCATCTCCTCTATAACCAGATTATATCTTCACCTCTAAACGTAGACTTGAGTTTTCACCACTGATTTTTCCTTATCAACTTTATCAGTAGTCTTCATCTTCAGCAACTGCCAAAGAAAACCCCTTGATAAACAACATTTGAAGACAACTCCACATTCTGCCTTAGTTCAGCCAACTAAACCCTTATCAAAGACCAGCTGTTGAACCCACATATGCATTATGTTCCAGCAAACTACCCAATAGTTCACACATAATCTTTATGCTTCAACCTAATTCAAACTTGAGCTTCACAAGTTCAAACTTCAACAGAGAAACTCTCCTCTGTTTGAAACAAAGCAGGCAAAAGTCTAAGCACACACGTGCTGCTTCGAACTGTCCAGCAATCTTCATCCACTTATATGGACAAGACTTCCACTGTTACTAGCTCTACAATGATCTCCTATGAGCCTTGATCATTGATCCTTGAGCTTCATAGATTCACAAGAATCTACCTAACAACATCGGTACTGAAGATGATCCTGCAACCATACTGCTCAAAACTTTAAACAACCTTGAAAATCTCAAAGTCCTCATCAATCTTGTTTCATACTCATCTGCACTTTCTTTACCATCTTTAATCTTGAAACCTTAACTGAATGTAAGAAACTAGCCATCAACACACATAATTCTCACTCCCAAGGAGTCCCTTATTCATGAGATTATGATGTGTGTTACCTCGGTATAAACTTCCGAAAAACCTTGAACACCAACTGTCACAAACCCATCTGCAGCAAAGAAAACAACTTCCAACAAATACAACCTTGGCTAATCCTTTGCAGGGTATCATGTAACCTTTAGAGTTCTCACAATATTCCGATTCCCTTAACATATGCAGACCATAAGCAACATTGAAACAACTTCATATCTAACATCAAAGATGCCTTGAAAATTGCAACGAAATAAAACCAATTTTCCTTGTGATTTTGAGTTTTCATAGCTTGATGAAGCGAAACCAGATTTCTTTACAAGGAACCAAGAGAACTTGTCTCATATCCTTCAACCCTGAAATATTTCAGCATGCAACACCCTCAAGCTGAATTTACAAACGCATGCTAAGAACAGTCACATGCTCTTACTTCAGTTCCAAAAATATCCTTTCTTGTGTTGATTTTCCATTATCATCACTTGTGAAACATGAATCAGATTTCACTTTGATGCAAAGTTGGGAAATACCTTGCAGATTCTTCTGATTTCAATAAACTCATAAAACCATAGCTTGAATCTGTTCCAAGACATTATTTCTTCCAACTCAGGCGACATCAACCGAGAACCGTCGCCTGCAACCGAGAGAACAACTTCCTTCTTCCTTCTTTGAGCTTCAGCGTCTTCAACCAAGAACAACCGACATCAACCTCTGCCTTTTTTTCTTTCAGCTCACCACATCACACATCTATAAGCCCATAAACCTTTCGATTTTACTCTTGAAGTTGTGATGTTAATAGGTGAAACATGCTGAAACAACCTCTGATTCTATTGCTTCATACTTGTTCTTAATGTTTGCAACTTTTGTATCACAAAGAAGTTATCTTTCTTTGATACAACTTAAGAGATTTCTGGTGAAGCATAATGTGCACAATCTTTCTTGACTACAGCTATGCAGCTTCATCCAAGCTTGAATCTAAATTCGACACATCAGAACTTGTTACAAAGTCTGAAACTTTCTGCAGTTTCTTCACCAAGCTTTAAACATCCTTGTAGTTCAGTTCATAACTTTACAAAGCCTGAAACTTTTGGCTGCTTCTCCACCAAGCTTGAAACTTTCTTGCAGATTTAGCGACCAGCTCTTCATACAAAGACTGAAAGTTTTGTACAGATTCTTCACCAATCTTGAAACTTTTTCGCAGATCTACAAAGTTCATCACTTTTTACAAATACTGAAAACTTTCTGCAGATTTCTTCACAGAGCTTGAAAACTCTCTATAGATCTATCGACAAAGTTCATAAACTTTCAATAGATACGGCCAACTTCAACCTCTCTTCAAGAACCCTAGGCTCTGATGCCATTTTGTGAAGATCTTGTCTCCCTAGAACATAACCTTTGCTCTGACCTAATCAACATTTAGGATCTTTTGCTATAACTTAAACACAGAACATCAAACGAACATAAAGCAAAGAAATGCACATAGATTTTTGTTGACCCTGAGTTCACCATCGTGGCTACATCTCAAGGGGAGGAAAGAAGGTCCCTCAGCCTTTCCACTATAAATAACCGAGGTTACAAGAGTTCTGGCAGAAATAGAACATGAATAAGGAGAAGAAGAGATTACAAGGGGGAAGAAACAAGAGACTAGTATCACAACTTCACCTCAACTCACTAGTTCCTCTCTTGATCGATCACTCTCTATCTCACTCCTTGAGGAGTCTTTCTCAATCAGTTTGACTCACTCTCTCTTTCTCTTGAACCTCACCAAAGGTGGTTCTTTTTCTACTCCTTTTGCCACTCTCAAAGGAGGCTACAAGTGAAACCACACTTAACCTTCCAAAACCCTATCTTTGGTAAAAGATTCTCTTGCCTTTCACTTACAAGCTTAATATCAACCAAAGGCCCTTGAAAAGTTTGGATCAACACCAACAATATCCAAGCTAAGAGATTACGATAATTGACATTTGAAAATTCTTTATAATTATGGAGATTGTGAGGGGTGGATTTTCAATTCAGGTTTGGTTCATTATAATTTTATATTTTTTTATTGATGTTTAGAATATATATTTGAATAATTTTATGTTCGGGTTTGAGTTAGATTCAAATTTTATATGGATTTGAAATACCTCACATGTATGATTCGTTCGAGTATTATCATATTTTACTTCGAAATTAAATTGGTATTTTTAGGTCGAGTTCATATTTTTTGTCTAGTAAATGGTGAACGACGTTAAACTATATCTACAATTCTAAACCAAACTAATATTTTATTTTTCTATAAATCAATTTTTTAGTTTAGATTGGACAGTGTAACTGGTGATCGAAAAAAAGTCTCGAATTTAAATATCGATATAGAGAAGACCTTATTACATACTATGAATACCAACTTGAGATGATTAGAAGTTTTACTGTTAAAAAAATTGTGTAATATATATATATATATGTTTTATAGGTTGATTTGGTTCATTATTTAAATATTCGTTTTTTTTTTTTTGAATAACTAAAATTGAACTATATCAAATTATTTTTTTATATAAATTTGATAGAAATACCAAATCAAACCAATAATTGAATTGAGTTGTACTAAAATTTTGTATAAATATCACCAAACCAAATCAACCTCAAACCAAATTAATTTGGTTATCTAATATATAATGATAGAGTCACATCATCTTTCATTAATTATTCATATTTTATGTACAATAATTATAATTATATTATACAATAATATGAAATCTAGCAAAAAATTCATTGGATCATTTGGTAAAGTATGTGTTTCTGATATTAAAGAGGTCTTGAGTTCGATTCTCTCTTTTAACACTTTTGTCTTCATTTAAATTTTTATCAAAACGACGTAGTTTATACACAAATATATACAGATTTTAAATTTTATATATGGTTGAATGTTTTGATAAAGTTTTATCATTAAAAATGAAAAGAACAACTAGAACAAGAAAAAGGAATATTCAAAACTAATTAAATAAAAAATTATGTAAAATAGAGAAAAATTGATAATACAAAGCAAATAAAATTAGAGACATAGAAAAAGGGTTCATTGAACCAGTAGGTCTCTTTCAAACCAGCTCGTCCATCTTCTTCATGTTGTGCTTCTTTTTTATCACCTGGTTGGTTTGGTTCACAAGCAACTTACAAAGAAGATGACTAAGTCTTATTATTTCCTTTAGCTTTTGAGGACTAGAGACCAATATTGGTTCTTTTATCATCCCTCTTCTTACATGCGTCTATGAAGCAATACTAAAGAAAAAAGCAATACTAATGATAAAGTTTTATCATTAAAAATGAAAAGAACAACTAGAACAAGAAAAAGAAATATTCAAAACTAATTAAATAAAAAATTATGTAAAATAGAGAAAAATAAAATTAGAGATATAGAAAATAATTACAATATTGAACATTGGATAATAAATAAAAACAATTGACATCTTAATATTTGAAAAAGCTAAAACAGATTATTAGGATGATAAAAATTTCAAAATTTAAAATAGGATATAGATTTTTATTGATTATACATATGACATTACCTATAAAATTGATAAATATATTTTGTTTACTTCTTAAAAATAAGTTATTCATCATTTTACACTAAAAAGATAAAATAAATTTTAGTACCAATGAAAAAAGTCATTTTTATATTTTTATGATAATATATTAGGTAATAATCATAATAGAAGAAAAAAATAGAAAGATATAATATATAATAGAAAAATTAAAATACATCATCTGGGTAATAAATTATTATATATAGACAGAAATGTAAGTATATAAAAATAAAAAATATATTTATAAGATAAAAGTTATGAAAATTATAAAAATCAAAAATCAAAATCAAAATGAAAGTTAGAATTATTTCAAAATTTAGGAACTGAAGAAAATATACGAGATTGTTATGATCACAATATAATATTTATAAAATAGTACATGAAAAAATATTAATAATACATTATTAAATAATTAAAAATATTTTATATAAAAATTTTAAATAAGTTTTTATTAATCAAATACATACGTATCACGCGAGCTTTCTCGTAGTTTTCGATAATACTTGGCCACTAACGAAGTTATTGGCTAAATGCCACAGTAGACCATGCCAACATAGTAATTGGTGTGTGTGTGTATTAGTGCTTCATTTTTACAATATGGAATCTTAATTAAGGGTAGGTGTTTGGATATTTATTCGGTTTCGAGTATTAATCAGGTTTCAGTTTTTTTGCTTGAAACTTAGAGGATTCATTTAATTATTTATTTTTTCGTTTTAATTCGGTTTCAGATATCCAAAAAATATTTTAAATATATTAAAAATTTTAAATTAATATTGAAATAAAATAATATGTTAAACATTGGAAATAATAATACTCAATTTTCTCATAAATAAACATTAAACTGAGAATATAACACAAAATATATATTAAATATCTAAACATTTAATATTAAACATTAAAAAAATATATCAGATATTTTAAAATACTAATAAATATTGAATATTTAGACATATATTCGGATTTTTCGGTTAATTTGCCCAACTCTAGTCTTAATATACCATAGATACAAACCATATAAAATAAAATAATTTAAAACTGAGTGTCAATACTGGAGGAATAATTTGTTTAGTAATTTGAGTTATTTTATTTTTGTTAATGGTTAATCGATATAAATAAATCAAATTTATTATTTAACTTCTTCAACTAAGAAAATGACATTAGCGATTAAGGGCGTATCGTGATTATGATATCAAGTTTGTCCATTTGTCAAACACAATCTGCTTTTTAAAGAAGCAGCATCAAGAACCATACACTTCTCTGATATCAATTCACTCTTCTTCTCTTTCTCACTCGCCATGGAATATTCCGGCGACGACGGCATGTTCGATGTTATCATCGTCGGAGCAGGAGTAATGGGAAGCTCAGCCGCGTATCAATTAGCCAAAAGAGGCAAGAAAACTCTTATCTTAGAGCAATTCGATTTCCTTCACCACCGTGGCTCTTCCCACGGCGAGTCACGTACCATACGCGCCACTTACCCGGAGGATTACTATTACTCCATGGTCACTGAGTCAGCTCGTTTATGGGCTCAGGCTCAGTCCGAGATTGGTTACAGAGTCCATTACCCAACTCAACAGTTCGACATGGGTCCTGCAGATCAACAAAGCCTCCTCTCCGTCGTGGCTACGTGTCGTAAACATGGTTTAGCTCACAAGGTTATGGATTCTTCTGCGGTGTATGAACATTTTTCCGGTAGAATCAGTATCCCGGAGAATTGGATTGGAGTGTCGACGGAACTTGGAGGAGTTATCAAACCAACCAAAGCCGTCTCAATGTTCCAGACTCTCGCGTTCCGACACGGAGCTGTGTTGAGAGACAACACCAAAGTGGTGAATATAGAGAAAGACGGTGAAAGCGGGGAAGGTAGGACCGAACATGAATTTTTGGTTTTTGGTTTGGTTTTGGTTTGAGTCAACTAATCAACCAAAATTAATTACATTTGGTTATTGGTTCGGTTTTTCAAACTATCGGTTGACTTTTTTTCTTAATGTTTTGCTATTTTTAAAAAATCTAAAATTAATCTAAACAAAAATTTTGAAAAATATATCAAATAATCGAAATTGTCTGAACCGAAAAAATCAAATTATCTGATTGGTCCAAAAAACTTGAAACTATTTAGTTTAACCATAAAATTCAGTTAATTTCGATCAATTTTTTAATAATTTGAACTAACCAAAAATCCAACCAAACCGAACTAACTGAATTAACCGAAAATCCAACCAAACTGAATTAACCAATAATTTGAACTACCAAAAATCGTTTTATATTTCGATTAGTTTAGGTGAAATTTTGGACAACAGGATTAACCGAGTTATCTGAACCGAATGAACCGATATCACATGTCTAGGGGAAGGGGTAATAGTCAGGGCGGTGAAAGGAGAGAAATTCCACGGTAAAAAGTGCATTGTAACCGCGGGTGCATGGATAAGCAAGTTGGTAAAAGCTGTAGCCGGAATCAATTTTCCGGTGGAGCCGCTAGAGACGACAGTGTGTTACTGGAGAATCAAAGAAGGTCACGAGGAGAAATTCACGGTAGAAGGAAACTTTCCGACTTTTGCGTCTTATGGAGACCCATACGTGTACGGAACTCCATCTCTAGAGTATCCAGGACTGATCAAAGTGGCGGTTCACGGTGGTTACAGGTGTGATCCAGATAAGAGACCGTGGGGATCAGGAGTGAAGTTAGAGGAGCTTAAAGAATGGATTAAGGAAAGATTTGGAGGGATGGTTGATTCAGAAGGACCTGTAGCTACTCAGCTTTGTATGTATTCGATGACACCAGATGAGGACTTTGTGATAGATTTTCTTGGAGGGGAGTTTGGGAAAGATGTGGTGGTTGGTGGTGGGTTTTCTGGTCATGGGTTCAAGATGGCACCGGTGGTGGGGAGGTTATTGGCGGAGATGGCGACGGAGGGGGAAGTTGGAGGAGGAGAGATTGAGATGAAGCAGTTTAGTCTCAGGAGGTTTGAAGAGAATCCTAAAGGCAATGCAAAGGAATATCCTGACCAAGTCATGCTTGGCTTTGCTAATTGAGATGAAAGTAATTTGAACATTAAATTTGGTTACAAAATTGTCAACTGTTGAATAAAAAATAAAAAACTTTTATTTTGTCTTTAGTTGGTTTGCGAATTCGGTATATTGGTTTGGTTCAAATTGGGTTGTCGGTTTTCTGATTAACTCGACTATTGGTAAAATTATCAAAAATTACCGAATAAAAACTGGTTTAGATATTGTTTGAATTTGTATAAAAATTTTGTTCGGTTATTGGTTTGGTTCATATCAAAAGTTTAAATAATGATTTAACATTAAACATTAGATTTGTATACAATTTTGGTTCAGTTATTGGTTTGTATGAGATATTGTCAGTTTACCGATTAACTCGATTATTGGTAAAAATTACCGAATAAAAACTGGTTTAGATATTGTTTAAATTTGTATAAAATTTTGGTTCGGTGCAAATATCAATTGTTTAAAATTTTGATTAATTTTGGTATAAACAATTCAGTGAATCGTTTGGTTTGTTGAACTGAACTGAAAAGCGAAACAAACTTAAAATTTTGCATATCGATTTTCTACATTAAACCGAATTTGAAACAAAACCCAAAAGAATAGGTTTGATTTGGTTTGGTCAAAATTCATAGGCCAAGTTTTAAGCCTTTGTTTCAACTGCTAATGATGTTTGGTTAAAAAAACTAAACAACTAACACAAATCGAACCATCAGTTGGATAACACTTTAGAGCCTAGACGATACACACATACAAGTGTTGGGTCACAAGAATAACTTGAAAGAACCAAATAAGGTCTTAGATTTAAACCAGAAACAGAATCCAAATTAAACCAACAATTTTGTACAGAGAGCCAAACCATAGACCAAGAATGATTGATTCTCAATTATGAACAAGATTAACAAGAACAAGGTGAATATATACTTTCATGAACAAGATTAACAAGAACAAGGTGAATATATATACTTTCATGAACAAGATTAACAAGAATTATGTTTTCACTAAACAAGATTAACAAGAATTAGTAGTCACTGACTCTTACTATACACTAAATAGTAAGGAATACTCAAGTAGCTCGAATTATACATCCTAATAATGTAAACATCACACAACTATTGACCTTAGGATAGAAGAATCGTTTATCTCCAGGAAATGTCGAGTTTTTTGTGTGGTGTGATTAAACTTTGCGTTTAAAGAGAAAAAGGGTTCATTGAACTAGTAGGTCTCTTTCAAACCAGCTCGTCCATCTTCTTCATGTTGTGCTTCTTTTTTATCACCTGGTTGGTTTGGTTCACAAGCAACTTACAAAGAAGATGACTAAGTCTTATTATTTCCTTTAGCTTTTGAGGACTAGAGACCAATATTGGTTCTTTTATCATCCCTCTTCTTACATGCGTCTATGAAGCAATACTAAAGAAAAAAGCAAGACAAGAAAACACAGCCATTATTTACTGTTGGACCAAATTAATTAACAAACACAATGGATCAATTGGGTCAATAATGGGTTTGCTTAATTGATCTAAATGTGAAAGAGAAATTAGCTCATAACTCATCATCCAAAACTAAACAATCGAAGGAACAAAGTTTCACATTGCTAGTTTGTAAGAAAAAACATGAATATATATATGGCTAAGTGATATAAGAGAGAAAGAAGGGATTCTTGGACCATGTACATCAAGAACTCTTAAAAATGAGTCTCTTAGAAATATAATATTATTATTATTGGCAAAAGTAAAACGAAAAAAAAAAGAATATAATATTATTATATTGGGGAAAACGGGTTATGATACTCTTTTCAAGTCTCTTATATAAGAGACGATTCTGGTCCATTTTACTTTTTCATTTTTTTTACCAAATATGACATCACTTGAGAGTTAAGTTACTCTTTACATTCTCAATGTGCATGCTCTTAAACCTTAAAATTTTAGGTTCACTAAAAGCGTAATAAGCTCTAGTTTTAGACCAAAGCTCAAAGGCAATAAACATTTGAATTCAAAATCGAATGCTCTAGTCTTGCTCTTCAAGTACACAAGTTGGCTGAATCAAATGCTCTCCGAAAATTGCTCCCCAAGTCAGCATAGTCCCCGAGCATATTTTCCCCAATCGTGCACCTAGGGTTTGCTCCCCAAGTTACCGTTCCCCTATATAAGGGCTTCTCCAATCGAACGGCAAATATGTATTATTATAGTAAGATTTGAGATTTGACTTCTCCAATCGATCGGCATTCTCAACGTCATTTTGCCGAGATTGGTAAAAATGCTACAGTGTTGCACTATATTTAGTGCAACACTGTTGCAACGGCAAATTGAATTTTTTTTTTTTTTTTTTTTAGCTTATAAAGTAAATTTGTTGTATTATATGATATATTGTGTTAGGTAATAAAATAAATATATTTTCTTATAAAAAATATTAATTATATGTAAATTTTCAATAATAGAAAACAATAATTTTAATTAATCAAAATTATTAATACTATTAACTAATATGCATTAAAAAATACTTAATAAAACTAAGTTAAAATATTGGAAACATACAATTTGATAATTAAACAAATATAACATAAAACACAATAGTTTATAAATACATAACATAAATTTAAATACTAACCTAACAGCCTGGAAAATTATTTTTGGGTTCCATTAAGAAAATTATAATATTGACTAAAATCATCTTGATTATTTGTTGGCATTTGATCTTCATCTTCGGCTTGTTCTCCTTGAACTTCTTCTCCATGATAAAGAGACGCTCGAGATTGAGATCCTTGATAATGTGCTTGACCAGAACCTTCTCCCTTTCTTCACGTTGGTTTTTTTGTGCCATTTTCCTCAATATATTTTTTCTTTCATTTTCAATATGCGCAAGAGATTCTGGATCCGCTATATAACTGAAATCAGTGAATAAAAATTTATTCTCTTCTTTCATTTTCGCTACCTCGACCTTTTGTCTGTGTCTTTAGTAATAGGTTTGATGAGCTTATCATTTTGCTCCATCATGTTTTTGAATTGTTCATCAGATTGTTGTTTTATCTTTGCTTTTTTCGAACCCATAAGTCTTGAAGATGCATTAAAAGCAACTTCATCATCATTCATATTTAGATTTATTGAATTCATACCAGAAGACAGAGATGAATTTTTATCCATTGAGAAGGAAGAAGATCGGCCTTCCTCTGGGAATGTTGCGGATGTATTAGTGTTTTTGTTTGCAAATTTCTCGATACCTTTAAGGAGAGGCCAAACATGGTCAAATTTGAATCCTGTCTTGCAACTAGCATCTTGTGCAAATAGCATTTTAACTTGGTTTAACTGATTTTAACATGAGTTTTTTATAAAAATTTAGTAAGCACAATGAATAAAAAGAGAGAGTAAAAAAAAGAGAAATAAACTTACAATGTCTTGTTTGGAAGCACCGCTTGGATTCTTATTTTCAATCTGGTTAACGCATCCCCTCAGCTTGGAGATTGCAGAAAGAATTACCCTCATTCGAGTTTCTAAGGATATTCTTGGTCGTGGTTGATGAGAAAAGTTTATGATTTCTGGTATTCTGTTTCGACTCGTTCCCAAAGTTGTTCTTTTGATTGATTTATTCCTATGATTGGATTTTGAGAAACATCAAGATACACATTACATAAATATATATCTTCATGAATAGAATAATTAACGGTTCGATGAGCCATTTTTGAAAGAAAAAAAAACTGTAAATAGTAAGATGATGAGTTGAATGTGTGAAACTATCTAAAGAGTATGTCCATTTATATAGAGAAGTGAAAGTTAAATCAATCTGACGGTTAGATTTTGCTTTAAACATTTCAACGGCTTAGATCAATTCCTATTTTTGGATGACTACTCAATGCAACGATTAGATCTTGCTGAGAAAAAATCAAGGGTCAAGATTGAATCGACTTTTATTGATATACTAGGGGCGGACACGCACGTTCTGCGGGTTTGAATTTAACTCTATTATATATGT
>OVAU01000266.1:0-23469 GCA_900406315.1 Biscutella laevigata subsp. laevigata | reverse complement strand
AAAGCTAACTCACGTGGCTATCTCTTGTCCAAATTTCGCCTTAANCAAAATGGCTCTTATCACCAGATACTTTCTTCAGACCTGTGAAATCCTGAAAGGAGATGAAAACACTCCAAAAACACATTAATAACTCAAAAGGGGATTAAAATCTCATAAGAATGTGAGACTAAAAACCCCTAAAAACCAGACACATCAAGTGGCTTACTTAGAGAGGCCAGAGTTGTCATGATCACACATACACTGAACTTTTAAGCACTTTTTACCTCGCTCGTGTCTGCACCCGGTAGATCAGGATCAGTACTCAGGACTTTATCACACAAATGATCTCCCCCATAGAGGTTATGAAAATAGTCAGACATGGGCAATGTGTCTAGACTTTCACTCTGTCATACCTTCATCCTGGTCCACCACTCTCTTCAAACTTCTGTTTTGATCTATTCAAGGCAGCTGGATAATTCTTTGGAAAGGGTATCACGTTGAATTATTCACTCACGTCTAAGTAGCGAAAGTTACAGCTGCAACCCTTTTACTACTGGTCACTCATCCTCCTTCTTTTTCTTTAATTTTTCTTTTTTTTTGTTTACACTCGTTTTGATTTCTGAGCGATCGACATCAGCAGGTGTTTCATGATTACGTTGATTTCATGAGCTAGTGTGGGATGCACCAGTAGCTTCACTTGACTTCTCGGCTACTAGATGCAATATTTAGACTCACATCATCCCTCCCACATCGCTGTACATAAATCTTGAGCTCAGAGCATCAGATTTAAGTGTTGCAGGACGGTATGACAAGCAACTTTTTTCCACATCGTTGTACATAATCAGGTCTCTGAGATTTTAAAAACAACTTTTATTAACGCACTGTGAGGTTCATTATCGAAGTCCCTTTCCTGTCTCTGATCTGCACACTTCACAAGACATATTAGATTTCACACACATCGATTGCCTTTCTGAGATTGACAAATCGGTTAAAATCTAGCGGTTTAGTAAAAATATCAACAAGCTGATGCCCAGTGTCTATATGCTCAATGACAATCAGTTTCTTTTCAACCAACTCACGATTAAAATGATGATGAATATCTATGTGTTTTTTTTAGAATGTTGAACAAGATTTTTAGCAATGTTAATGACACTTTGGTTATCACATTGAATCAACATATAGATAGAAGTCATACCATAGTCATATGTTATCTGCTTCATCCACATCAGTTGAGTGCAACAACTTCCTAGAGCAATGTATTCAGCCTCGGCGGTGGATAGTGACACACTATTTTGTTTCTTGTTGTACCAAGAGACCAAATTGTTTCCCCTGAAAAAAACAACCTCCACTAGTGCTTCTGTGATCATCCAGCACTCATGCCCAGTCGACATCACACTAACCCATGAGGTTTTTGTTGGTATCCATCGAGTAGACGATCCTTAAATGTGAGGTTCCTTTAACGTACTTAACGATCCTCTTGACTCCCATCATGCTTTCGTCTTTTGAAAGCTTATCATTCTTCACTTGAACTGTCCTGAGTTGTTCTACCAGACTCTGAGAGCTTGTTTCAGACCATACACCGCCTTTTTGGGCTTAAAGATGTGATCAGAATGAACATAATCCTCAAGACCTTTTGATTGCTCTACATAGACTTCCTCCTGAAGAATACCATTCAGAACTGCATGATTCCCAATCATGTGATGTATCCTGAACCAAACACTGCAAACCATTCTGAACAAGAACCTGATTGATTCTAATCGAGCCACTGGTGCAAATGTTTCATAAAAAATCTACCCCTTCAATTAGACAATAGCCTTGAGCTACCAACCTTGTCGTGTTCTGAACCACATTCCCAAGCTCATCGATCTTGTTCTTGCAAATCCACTTTGTTCCAACCAGATTAACTTTTTGAGTTATGGGTTTCAGATCTCAAACATCAGCTCTCATGCAACCCTCAAGTTCTTCTTGCATAAAATAAAACCACAACTCGTCCACCATCACTTCCATAACGTTATTCGTTGGCCGATACAAGACAGTTGTCTTGAAGAATCATTTGTCGAAACAGATTGATCTGCTTTCCACAGGTGAAACTCTCCCCCATAATCGCTCCTATGACAGTTTGTGAGGAGGGATTTTGATTTTCTTGTGGTGACAGATGGTGAACTTCATCCTCATCATGTTCATGACCTCTTTCCTGAATTTCCTTATCCTGTTCAGTTTCATCATCCGCCTCTCTTTCTTCAGCATCAATTGGTACATGCTTTAACATCAGACCATAAGCTGACCCGTCATCAAACACAACATTCAAAGTTTATTGGACAGTTCTAGTTCTCTTATTGTAGACCCTATATGCAGGACTAGCTACTTTTCCCTTGTTGCATGGTCTACCCACAAGTACTTGATCTTGCTTCAGTTTGGGCAGATCTGTTACCACTTCTTGTTCGGCTAATTTCAACAACGTTTTACCGTTTAAACTTCCCATATGAGACTTATTAGCTTCGATGTTGCTGAGGCATTTCTTCTTAGGCTTCCACATGTAGCAATTGTCACCTGATCGAGTTCCTTCAAACTTGATGCAACCATTTTCGTCCATTGCTTTGTAACCCTTTGCAGTGAAATTTACAGCAAGACCTTCGTCACATAATTGACTTATGCTGATGAAGTTTCCCTTAAGTCCTTCGACCCAGTAGACGTTTTCAAGGCCTGGTTTATCATCTCCAGCAGTTTCACCCTTCCCTTTGATATTGCCTTTACCTCCATTTCCAAAGGTGACATTTCCAAAGTATAACCTGTCTTTCCTCATCCAGACTTTCCCTGAACTTCGATGATCAGGATAGTATTCATGTTGATTGTACAGCTTGGAGATTTTCTGCTGATATTTATAGCACCAGTTAAAGTGTACAGTCTTGCCACAGTGACAACAGCCATTTCTTTTATCACCCCATGACTTCCCTTGACTAGGCTTAGCTCTGTTTTTGGGTCCGAGATCAAAAGGCGAAGTCGTCTTGACGTACCCAAGGCAAGTGTACTCCTTTTCCTGACGTTGAGGCGTCTTGATAGGCGCTGCTCCAACAAACTTGGTCGTTGAGTTACCAGCACCACCCGTATATCCAAGCCCATATGTCTCCTTTCCCATACGTCCTAAACTGAGAATTTTATCCAACTCCTTAGTGCCATTGATCAACATGCGAATGTTCCTTAGCTGCCCTTGAAATTTCCCTTCAAGTTCTGCTGATTTAGATTCTTCAGCAGTAAGTAACTCATTCATTGCTGATAGTTTGTCAGCAAGAGTTTTGTTCTCAGCCAAGAGTTTAGTATTTTCCCCAGTGAGCTCTTCTTTCTCAGCCTTGAGGTCTCAAAGTTCTTCAGTCATCTTCACAAGATGCTCAACCAAAATCAGATTTTCTGATTCTAATGAGATTTCAGAAGTATCAGCATCAATTTTATGTTCTGACTCCATTTGATCAGCCTCATCTGATGCAACATGGAGGACCTCATCTTTTGTATCTACGAAGGTAACAAAGTTATTCAGAATCTCGTCATTTCCCCCTTCATCCCCTTTTGATTCACTTTCACTCCAGCTAATGTAGGAATTTTCCTTCTTCTTCACTGATCCCACACACTCAGGCTTGGTATGTCTGAATCCTTTGCATCCGTAACACTGAATAGTGTTCTTCTTCTTAAGAGTGGGACAATCAGCCTTGTAATGCTCGAAGCCTTGACATTCATTGCACAACTTTTCTGATTTCTTGAATTTTCTGTCTACATCTATCCTTGCAGAGCTGGTTCCACCCTTGTTTTGTCCTCGGTTCATCTGTTTTAGATACTTCCTCGCAAGCAACCCCACATGATCTTCCAAGTCAGTCACTTGGTTGGTCTTGATCTCAGCATCAACCCATGCTAGTCCCTTTCCAGTCGCCTGATCCTTTCGCTTCAGCTGGAGCTCATATGCTTGCATCATTCCGACCACTTCATCAAACTTCATATCATCAAAGTCCAACGCCACTTTGATAGCTGATTTGTGAGACTGAAACTTCGCAGGCAGACTCTTGAGGAATTTTTTCACGAGTTTCTTGTCTTTATAGGTCTTTCCTAGAACAATGGCTTCATGAGCTATGGAACTCAACCTGCTGCTGAACTCATCTACAGACTCATATTCATCCATAACCAAATTCTCGAACTCTGTTNATATCAGGACGAGTTCTTTTGACTTTACTCGTACCTTCGAAGGAAACTTGCAGGATATCCCACGCCTCTTTAGCAGAAGTGCATCCTTGAACTCGCTTGAACTGCATCATATGCAGAGAGCTAAATATAGCAGACAAGGCCTTTGAGTTGTATTTGGCTGCTGTTTTTTCTTCAAAAGTCCACATCTTCCTTGATCTAGGAACTTTCTCATCCTTATCATTCATTACAACTGGGGTTGTCCACCCTTCTTCTACAGCAGTCCACGCCTCCACATCAATGCTCTGAATCATCTGGGTAATCTGAACCTTCCAGTACCCATAGTTCTCTGAATCAAGCTTCTGAAAATTTGTGACAGCGACAAACCGTTGCGAATTCTCCATACTTGTCTCAAGATCTTGACCTGATTTTGACAACCACACGCAGTTCTTTACGTGCCCGCTCTTATACCAATTGTAAGTGCAGAGAATCTAGCAACAACACAATTTCGTCTTGAAACACCAAGACCAAGCGATTAATCTATTTATTTATAAGCAACAACTTTACAACCTAAAGATGCTCTTACAAAGCTTTCTCTCTTCTCTAAGCCTACCCTTAGAAGAATTTGAAAATACAAGAATTAATCCCCCAACTCTCTATGATCTAACTCACCCAACCGTGACCTAATCAGAGACAAGACAGCACTCTCTATGATTGATATCACCCAACCGTGAATAATCAAAGACGAGACTCTCAATGCACGTGCATGCACCACTCACTCTTATGTAGTTCCTTCTACGACCCAAACCTTCCTTTAGATCGCCTAAAACCTTCAAGAGTAAGCAACACTCTCTCCTGATCGATATCACCCAGCCGTGGTATGATCAGAGACGAGCGATCCAACACTCACCGTCCAAACTTGTTCTTTTTATGAAGCTTGGAGGCACAAATCCTTCGGCAATATCTCAAGAGTGTTAACCCTAGCTATCATATCCTCTCTTGAATATATACCATCACAACACGAAATCTTCCTTAAATCTTTCTACAGGAAAATTTTCCAAAACCCACGATTTCATTTTCCAAACATTCATTCCACGCCATTAATCCATCCAAGAGCTCGTTTCTCCTATTGATGCAGACAACACACATATTTCCATTTCTGAAGATCCAAGAACAACATATTTCCTTTTATGATGCAGTTTCCTTTTCTGTGCATTCTAGCTCAGCGCTTCTTCTAGAAGCTTACTTCTCCTCTTATGCAAACACCTGAGCGTCCTGATTCCATCATCACCTTATTTTTGCATATAATTTTAGAGTCTACATGTTATGTGTGAAAGGTATCTCAGTTGGCAATGGACTGAATTGTTTGTTGTGTATCGAAAGTCCTCCTAAAATTGGGTGTTAGGTGGCGTGTCCTATTTTTCTTGAGGTTGCGGAACACAATAACGAGTTTATGTTGGATTTGCTAGAGAAGAGGTCAATGTAGTTTTGATCTCTGGTCTGAGGAAAGAGTGGTGAAAATCAGTTTAAAGTTTCACATTCAAAGCATGAGGAAGTCTCCAAGAAATGAGAATACAAGTCTGATTGATTCCTAGCAAGTTACAAAGGTTTATGAGAACTCAGTTGTTGCAACAAATCTATCTTTGTGACTTAGATTCAGATGATATTGAAGTGATCAGAGGCGGAATGCATATTAGGCTAGTCTCTGGTTCTTGCACTTCTAAGCTAAGTTGATGTACATCAAGCACCAGACACATCATCTCAAAAATGTTATTTGCAACATCTATGGAGTAGTAGAAAGGTCAAAATGCAGGAAAATCAAAGTGCAGTGGTGAGACGGTGTATCAGAAGTTATGGGCTACTTATAGGCATAATTAATTATTGCTAGATTAACCTTCTCTGACTTGATTGTTGGGTGAATGACATTGCGGTTAAAAACATGGCTCAAGAGATGTCTGAGCAATAAGTTGTTTTGGTACGGGTTGAGAAGTTTATGTTGCTGGCACC
This sequence comes from Biscutella laevigata subsp. laevigata, assembly GCA_900406315.1. Lineage (NCBI taxonomy): Eukaryota > Viridiplantae > Streptophyta > Magnoliopsida > Brassicales > Brassicaceae > Biscutella > Biscutella laevigata. Next base: position 17,319 of record OVAU01000266.1, on the reverse strand, counting down.
AAAGACGTTTTGATGGAGTTTTGCTCACATGTAAGTGTGTTTGCAATGTTGGTTGCAGCTGGAACACATCATGAGTTCAGTTCTGATGTGTGTTGCGCGGGAAGTGTTTCAAGAGTATTCTCGAGTGATGAGAATCAGAGACATGGTTTAAGGTACAAGCAGTATGTCTTAAGATGTTGGTATTAAGACATGGAATTTTTCTGAAGGTCGTCACAACCAAGTGGAGTTGTTGGGCGTGATCTGTTGGAATCACCAACTGATGAAGTTGAGTATAGAGCTGATTTTGATTAAACAGAGGGTTGAACAAAAGTTGATTCATGAAGGAAACAAGTATGTTTATAGGTTTTCTGCAAATGATTCAAGAAAAATTTTGATTCCAAGCTCAGTGCACATGAGGTGAATTAAATGGTCGACAAAAGAGAATAAAGTTTTTTGCAGAATGTTCTGTTGAGACGTCAGTTGCTGCTACAAGTGTTTTGGCATCAAAGGTCATGAAAGAATATGTGTGATTGGAAGTGAGATGGTAAGCTGGTTTCTTCAGGTAAAGGAGTATGCTTATGGACATCTCGGGTATTTTGGTAAGTATAAACTTGTTAGTATTGTTGGTTGAGCGGTTTATTTTAGGTTTCAAGACTGTTAGTTGTTTAAAGAGCATCAATGGAGAATAAAGCTTAGTATGAATGTTACTGAAGTTGCGGGTACATTTCTGGTGAATAGGAATGTGTTGATGGCTCATGTTTTGAAACTGTGTGACTCAACTGAGAAGACATTGTATATGTCGAAGTTTCCTGCATGGTTTTGTGCAGGGTGTTGATGTTTGAACATCATGCATTTGTGTTGTGTAAGTGACACTTATGCATATTATTGGAGATCAATTTGTCAAGATTAAAGTTGTGGTTTTCCAAGGTTTTATCGGAAACTCAAAGACAAGACTTCAAGCTTAAATTAAGGTGGAGAATTTTGTTGTTGATCCAAACTTGCAATGGGGATTTGGTTGGTAATAAGCTTGATAAGTGAAGGGCAAGAGAGTCTTTTATCAAAGATGAGGGTATTGGAGGCTTAAGTGTGGTTTCACTTGTACCCTCATTTAGTAGTGAAAAAGGTGTGAGGAAAAAAATCTACCTTTGGTGAGGTTCAAGAGAAAGGGAGTGAGTCAAGTTGATTGTGCTAGACTCCTCAGAGAGTGAGATAAGGAGCAATCTATCAAGAGTAAAACTAGTCAGTTGAGGTAGTGTTGTGTATTCACTGCTAGTCTCTTGTTTATTTTCCCTTGTAATCTCTTCTTCTCCTTCTTCCTGTTATATTTTTGTCAGAACTCTTGTAACCTCGGTTATTCATAGTGGAGAGGTTGAGGGACCTTCTTCCCTCCCGTGAGATGTAGTCACAATAGTGAACTCATGGTCAACAAAAATCTCTATGCATTTTCTCTGCTTTATGTTCATTAGATGTTCTATGATTAAGTTATAGCAAGCGATCCTAAAAGATGATTTGGTCAGAGCAAAGGTTCTGTTCTGAGGAGACCAGATCTTCAAAAAAATGATACCAGATAATAATATTATAAAAATACTATACTTTATTTTGAGCCAAATAAGATAAATATGAACAATATATACAACTAAGAGATAAATATAGCAACATAAAATAATGTTATATATTTTATTTGGTGAGTAATAATCCATAAATATTAAATGATTTTTTAAACGCTAAAATAATTGATAAAAATTTAAAGATTTTCCAAAACGCTATTACCCATTATGAGCTTTTGTAAAACGTTATTAATAGTACATAATTAATTAAAGTGTTTTATAAAATCCCTAAATTTGTATGAACTGTTAATTATTAATAGTACATAATTAATTTTCTGAAATAAAATAAAATTTAAATAATGTAAAATTTAAATTTAAATTAAAAAGGAAACTTTAAATAATATAAAACTTTTATTAAAATAAAGTAAAGTAAATATATGAAAGATTTTTGGTGGTAGGGAAGCTTTTTTTTGGAGAGAGTTAAGAATTTTGAGTTGTGAAGAATAAGAAATCGAGGAGCCCTTTTTATATTGAATTTGCCGCGTACAATAAGTTTTCACGCGGATCGTGGTTTTTGCGATCCGTCAAAAATCTGTCGGAAATTCGTTGAAAATTTCAATGGACATTAAAATTTTGCGGTAAAATTGATGCGTAAAATAAATTTCACACATATCGTGGTTTTTGCGGTCCGTCGGAATCAACATAAGACAAGGTTAATTGAACTTAGGAAAAAAATTAATTTTGGAATATATGTATTCATAAATCGTCGAAAATCCGTCGAATCGGCAACTTGTGGTTTTAAACCCTTAAACCCATAATTATGAAACAATTGACGATATAACACATATATATCATTAGTATATCCACAAGTAACATTAAGTTATATAATATGTTTAATACTTTGGAGTTTATGAAATCTAAATTATATTTTTAACAATGTATATATCAGTTGATATGTTGATTAGTATTGTAATATTTTTATTTTTGTTTGAATTTTCCAAATTACTTGTTTGGAGTTTCTATACCCTAAATCCTAAACCGTCGATTTTCCGTCGGAAATACCAACGAAAACTATATTGTAAGTCCGACATGGGTTGGTTACTCTAATGACAACTCAACCATTAGATTTCGTCGAAATTCCGTCAATTTCGACGAACATAGAAAAAAAATATTCTAAAAAACAGTTTGTAAAATATGTTTTTAACGGATACAAATTCCTCGGAAATCCATTTCCGACGAATTTTCGACGGAATTTACATTCGTTCATTTCATCAGAATTCCGTCGGAATATTCGAAAAACTTAATTCTGTCAGAAACTCCGTCGGAATATCCTACAAACTTAATTCCATCAGAGAGTTACTTTTAAAAATAGTTTAAATTTTAAGATAAATAGAAAAATTCTTTGTTAAGACAAAAACAAAAACGAAAACAAATTGGTTGTTAAAAAATCTAGCAAGACTTTTGTAGCTTTTAAGTCTAAAATGTATCGACTAATTTTATTTTGTAAAAAATTTACAGCCTATACAGGGTTTGATTGGTAAAGACTGTGATTGTAAATTTTTATTGTAGGCTTTTAAAATTTTAGATTGTCGAGACTTTTGGACTGTAAAGACTTTTATTATTACCTTTAAAATAAAAAGATTTGGATGAATAAAATTAAACCAATCATAGTAAACTATTGTTATTATTATTTTACGTATAGATTATATATTTAAAAAAACAATTATATTAATTAATTTATTAACCAATAAACACGTAATCACAAAAATAATTTATTTTTAGTGCTAATAAATGGATCTCAAAATAAAGAGAAAAATATGATGATTATTAATATCTTAAAAAATATTTGTGATAAATTTATATAAAACTCTAGAGTATTTTTAGTTACTATTGAGAAGAAAAGAAAATGAAAAGATTAAATTTATTATTTATACAGTCATATTTAGGAGACTTTTAAAAATTGGATGTTGCAACGTACAAAATTTTAAAAGTTACTGGGGACACTTTCAATTGTTAGTTTTTTTTAAATCTGATTGGATAAAATTTGACTATGAAAATTTAAAATCACGTAGGACATTCACAACATATGAGCCAATCAGAGCCTATGTGATGGACATTCACGTAGGACATTCAACCAATTGTACGGTAAACACTTGGTTAATACTTTCTATTTTTAGAATTTTCCAGTTAATATGTTTTAAAAATATAAAGGGATCATATTTTTCTTCTTGATATTTTCTTAAAAAATCTACAGGGTTTACAGTTTTCTTCTTAATTAATCTTACATACGTGAACTGTAAAAGGGTAATATTAGTAAATTGCTCTTCTCTTAACAACTGCTTATAATAATTAACATAAAAAGACATATATGTGTGTATATATATCTTCTAAAAAGTTAGAGAACAACATAAATTGTATGTTCGAGACTGCGATGAGTTGATTGGTCTACACTGTGGTGGAACCGATCTGAACAGTGTTGTTGTGTGGCCCTAAAAAAAGTCAGATCCATAATGGATTTTAGTTGACCATCACATAGTGTTTCACTAATCTTCTTGAAAGTTACTTTGTTGGATCCGTTCAGTGTATTGTAATCATATTTTCCAAGTGGCAAATGAAACATTATAGTGTGATTGTTCGGATCTAGATCACATAATTATAAAATTTGTATATCCGGAGTTATATTCAATTCAAATCCATTTACTAAACAAAATTATAAATTTCAGATTTTTTCAAATATATTATGTGGGTGTTTTATATTGAAATCTATATATAATAGAAATCCAAAAATGATGTCATCTTTTTTTTGTAGAAAAAAAACCAGAGATCCAACGGTCTATATTGTATCTGGAGAAGTATGATGATGTCATCATAATTTTTAATGGTCTGGATTTAAAGAGGTATTTAATTATTTTTATTGTTTTTAAATGTTTTTTCGTAAATAAAAGGTCACGTTTGTTTTTTATATAGATTAATGTCTCATGTATTTGTACCTATTTAATATATAGATAATTAAACTATTATATATAATAGGAATCTAAAGATGATGTCATCTTTTTTTATAGGAAAAAAAACAGAGATCCAACTGTGTATATTGTATCTGGAGAAGCATGATGATGTCATCATAGTTTTTAATGGTCTGGATTGAAAGAGGTATTCAATTATTTTTATTGTTTTTAAATGGTTTTTCGTAAATAAAAGGTCACGTTTGTTTTTTATATAGATTAATTGTCTCATGTATTTTTACCTATTTGATATATAGATAATTAAACTACCATTCTATATATAACAAGAATTTCAAAATGATGTCATCCTTATATCATATTTTTTGTAAGAAAATAAAATAAAAGATCTAATGGTTGATATTATCGTATTATAGATGATGTCATCTTTTCTTTAGTAGAATCCAACAGTTTAAGTTTATTGATTTGTAATAATTGTATCAAGAGTAACACTATTGAAATATTAAGGTAAGTATTAGTATTATTGTTAATAAGCTATGGTTGTATTATTTTGATTTACATTAACACTAATATATTTAACAATGACGACGAGATGCCACTTTGAGGTGATTGTGCAAGATGAAACCGATACAATTTCATTCATAATATTTGACAAAGATTTAACCAAATATTTGAATATATCTGCATCTAAAATGCTTTAATTAACTGCAAACAATTATCGCTATTTATCTCACTGATAAGAAATAGTTATTTGTTGGTTATTTAAAACTATTTTATAGGCAAAATTACCTAAATAATCTCTAATATTTTTTTATTAAATATTTATTAAAAATTAAAATAGCATTCACGTAATTTATAGGTTTAGATATTTTTAAAATAGACTTTGTGGAACAATAAATTAGAATGCAATAAAACATTAACCAATATTTCAGGAGTAAACTTTCAACATTTTATCAGAAAAATAGTTATTAAATAACTTTCGAAATTACTTTTTGAAAAATCTTTAACAATTAATCTTAAATTACAACTATTACCTATTTTATATAGTTTCACCACTAATATTGATAACAGTTAAACCAATTGTGGTAGTGTTGAATGTTTATATGTTGTACTAAATATTCTAATAATCTAAATTTTATTAATATATACAGTATAATGTTAAACAAGCAACTGATACTCTAAGTGAGCAGGAGAGAATAAAAATGATGATGCAGCGATGACAATTCCAAAAAAGGACTCATTTAAAAGACTACCTCATTGAAAACTTGTAAAAATATTCAACCAAAAAAAAAAGAAATTAGCCAATATTTTTTTTTTAAATGTGAGAATAATGAAAACGTTGATGATATTGATGATAAACCATCAATCTTCAAAAGAGTTTAAAAGAACAAGAAAAAATAGTTAGTGATGATTATATTATATTTTAATTATTTAAAAATTTATATCTCTTAATTGTTAATTACGTTTCAAACTACTTGTTTAAACCATAATATTTATTAAATACAATATAAGTATTTGTAGCTGTATTTGTTCAAAACATTTCGGTAGGTTTAAAATAATAAAATCGTTTAATACGTTCTCTCCGCGCGGGTTTTCATCCTAGTCTATATAATGGTTAACTTAATTTTTTTCCTAAAATTTTAATAGAATTGATATTTTTTTTTGTTATAGTGTGGTGGATATTATCCTACATTTTAAACACTCTTATAGGATTTGTCAAATCTTGACGATATTTTTATATAATTAAAATAGGAAGATATATTTGATTTTCATCTAAATATGCTGACAAAAATTTATATATTATTTTCTAGGTTTTCTTATTCATATATATTATTCTCTAGATTTTATTTAGATTAGATATTTGTGAATATTTTTTTTTTATGAGGAGCACCAATAGCTTTGTTGGTTGCGTAGTGAATCGTCTATCTTCACTAGGTAGCAAATTCAACACATATCGGATTTAATTTTCAGCTTAATGGGAATGAGACTTTTTTATGACTCACAAATAGTTTATACTCCCTCCGTTCCTCAATAAGTGAGGTTTAAGCATTTTATTTTTGTTTCAATTTAAATGATGTTTTCGATTTTCAATGCAAAAATTTAAAGCTAAAAATCATTAATATTATGCAGTATGATTTTTGATTGGTTAAAATAGGTGAAGTTAATGGTGTTTTTATGAAAAAGAGAAAAATTAAATGATGTTTTTGTGTTTTATTAATCAACGTGAAAAAACCTAAAACATCATCTATTAAGGAACAGAGGGAGTAGGACTTACTTGTGACATATACTTAATAAAAAAACTATTTTTATTTTATGAATATGTGAACTCTTGATATAAAAATAAGAATTACCGATTGACTTTGATATTTATAAACTCCGTTAAATAAATCAAAACAGTTGTAATTTGAATTCAATGTATTTGGAATCTTGATATTTCCCAAAATATTTAGTGGCAATCCTACTTTTAATTGACATGATTTTATGAACAATTTTTCAAAATGACATATCATCCAATCTTTTTTTATTTAGAAAGTTTTTATGTATAAGAAAATAATATCGTAATATATAATTTATTACCTCATTCAACCAGAATTTAATAGGACAGTATATATATTACTTCCTAAAATATTCAAAACAATAAAATTATAAAGTAAATTTAAAAAGGAAAGAAAAATAAAAAAGAAAGAGTTTTTGTTCCCAACCTCTTTATATGAATAGTAATTGCGGCAACTACTTAGCTGTCTTCTGGCGGGTTTACCGGGAAAAGTTGAACCTAGCCATAAAACGACGTCACTTGTACCAAACTACCATTTCTATAAATTTAGAGTAATTATATTTTTATAATTTCAAATGATTTTTATTTTTGTTTTATCATTACACTGATTATTAAGTGATTGGACTTTGGTTTAACTTTTTGTTATAATTTGAAGTTTCCTGTGAAGAAGAGAGAGAGAGGAGTGTCACAGTCTCGATCTTCTCTCTCTTAAGATTTTCAGAATCGTTTTGTTTATTTCGACTTTTAAGGATTAGTGAGTGATTTTCTCTCGGAGAGTGAAGGTTTAGGATTTAGATAGAGAGAGAGAAAGAAGAAAAGTGGAGGTGCTTTAATGTCTGTGAAGGTAGGAGGAGAAGGAGGAGCTGTATTTGGATCCAGATACAGAGGAAAATCAGTTTGATATCTGTCTTTGTCGTCTACAGAGATCAAAAGACGTGATTTTTTTTCCAAGGGTTACTTGGGTTATTTGCTTAAATCCCTGAGTAATTCGTGGGAAAAAAACCTAAATTTTTGTGTGTGGTGATGGTGTTTGAGAGGATTACTTGTGGAAGATGACTGTTGTTTGATGGGTCGATAAGCAATGGTTGATCGGAGAAGCGCATTGGGTTTTGTGTCTCCTTTGTTGTTGTGCTTGTTACTGTTCGACTGTGTTGTTGGGAAATCACCACTTCGATTTAGTGAGCGACCCACTCTGTTAAACCTCAGGTCTTCTCTTGGCTTAAGAGGAAAAGATTGGCCGATTAAAGGTGACCCTTGTGTTGTTTGGAAAGGGATACAATGTGAGAATGGTAGTGTCATTGGGATCAACGTTTCAGGTTTTAGGAGAACAAGAATTGGTAAGCAAAACCCACAATTTTCTGTTGATCCTCTTGTTAATCTGACTCGTTTGGTTTATTTTAATGCATCTGGGTTCGAACTTCCTGGTTCTATCCCTGATTGGTTTGGTCTTAGCTTCTCGACATTGCAAGTTCTGGATCTTAGTTCTTGTTCTGTAAGAGGTGTTGTTCCTTCTACTCTTGGGAATCTCACTAGTTTGAGGACTTTGAATCTTTCTCAAAATAGTCTTACGGGTTCTGTTCCAAGCAGTTTAGGTTGGTTGTCGAATCTTTCAGTGCTTGATCTGTCTCGCAATTCACTCACTGGGACTCTTCCTTCATCTTTTAGCTCGTTGCTGAATCTGACAATTCTTGACCTTTCCTCCAGTTACCTTACTGGGCCAATCCCTCCGGATTTAGGAATGTTATCGAAGCTTCTTTATCTGAACTTTTCCAGCAACAGTTTTTCTTCTCCGATTCCCTCACAGCTTGGCGATCTAGTTAATCTGGTGGAACTTGATCTTAGCATCAACTCATTGTCTGGTTCAGTTCCTCAGGAGTTCAGAAAATTAAGGAATTTGCAGAAATTGGTGATTGGTGATAATCTGTTGAGTGGAACTTTAGCAGTTGATTTGTTTGATGTTGGGAGCCAACTGCAAACTTTAGTTTTGAGGGAAAATGGTTTCTCGGGTAATCTACCTGATGCGTATTGGTCGTTACCCAATTTGCGGATTCTTGACATTGCTAAGAACAACTTCACAGGAATGCTACCAAATTCTAGTTTAGTTCTGAACCAAACAGCTGCTATGTTAGATATCTCCCTGAACTCATTCTATGGAGAGCTCACACCGATTCTTACAAGGTTCCGAGAAATGGAACTCTCTGGTAATTATTTTGAAGGTAAGGTTCCAGATTACGTTCTCCGAGCAAATGTTTCAGTTACCAGCAATTGTCTTCAAAATGAGAAAGCACAAAAGCTCGCAACAGATTGTGAAGCATTCTATGAATCTAGGGGATTAGTTTTTGATGATTTCGGACAGCCCAATTCCACACAACCTACATCAAAAAAGGCTTCTTCAGGGATAAGCCACAAAACAGTAATTATATTGGCATCTGTGGCTGGTGGAGTTGGTTTCATTCTGATTTTTATTGTCTTGCCTATTCTTGTGGCCCTACGCTTACGCCAAAGAGGCAGAGCCCAAAGAGGAAATGATGATAGGCCTAAAACTGTAGAGGAAGCTTCACAGCCACCTAGAGGACCACAGACCTTTGATTTGTCACGTCTTGGAAATGCATTTACATATGAACAGCTTCTTCAGGCCACAGAAGAATTCAATGATGCCAATCTGATCAAACATGGCCATTCTGGGAATTTATTCCGTGGTTTCTTGGAGAATGGTGTCCCCGTTATTATAAAAAAGATTGATTCCAAGGAAAGTAAAAATGAAGGCTATATAACAGAACTTGAGTTGTTTAGTAAAGCTGGACACCAGAGGCTGGTTCCCTTTCTTGGACATTTCTTGGGTAGTGAGAGCCAAAAGTTCCTGGTCTACAAATATATGAGAAATGGAGATTTGGCGAGCTCTTTGTTCAGAAAAGCCGATAACGCAGCTGATGAATTGAAGTCTTTGGATTGGATAACAAGGTTAAAGATTGCTCTTGGTGCAGCGGAGGGACTAGCTTATTTGCATCACGAGTGTTCCCCACCTCTAGTTCACAGGTACTTTCCTGCTCAACTTCCCTTTTAATGTATAGTAAAATGTAACATTTGTGAACCAGGAGTAAAGAAGTTACATCTGCGAAGAGACTTGACTAAGTTGCAACCCATCAAGGACCTGACCTGTTGATTCTGTTTATGGACTGTTAGTGATTAGTTTCATTGATGGAGCCTGGAGAGAATCCCATTGATATTGCTATCTATTGCCTAGTAACCTCAAAAGCAAGAGTACTCATGTGTGTCTGTTCAATTTTATACAGGGATGTACAAGCAAGTAGTATACTTCTTGATGATAAGTTTGAGGTACGTTTGGGAAGCCTAAGCGAGGTATGTGCTCAAGGTGATGCTTATCAAAGCAGGATTTCTCGCTTACTTCGTTTATCACAGTACGTGCTTATGACATTGACAATGCTCTCTTTGATTTCTTAACTGGACTTCGGGTATTTCCTTGGTACTATAATGTTATACTAATGCTTCTTCTTCTTCTTCTTCTTTTTTCCCACTTCTGCAGATCGGCTGAACCATCATCTTCAGGTATGTATCCTTTAGATTTAGATCATAATCGTTCACAACATAAAACTTAGTTTAATTCTTCTTCGTTTTGGAGTATACCTTTGTGTATCAGTTCCCTTGCTTCTTACCTAATAGAACCTCAAGTTACTAGACTCTACTAGAAACGTAACGTGTATCTAAATCTGAACCAACGGAACCAAACCTATTGTTTTGGGGATTTTTTGAACTCGTCTCTGATTTCTTTATTTCTCCTCAGGTGCAACAAATGCAACATGTGCTTATGATGTTTACTGCTTTGGCAAAGTGTTACTTGAGCTAGTCACGGGGAAGCTCGGGATCAGCTCACCAGACAACACACAAGCAAAAGAGTACATGGAAGAAGCATTGAAATACATCAGCACAAACGAGAAAGAACTAGTAACCAAGATCTTAGACCCATCACTAATGGTAGACGAAGACCTTCTAGAAGAAGTATGGGCAATGGCTATAATCGCAAAGTCATGCCTAAACCCAAAACCAACAAGACGACCATTAATGAGACACATAGTGAACGCACTTGAGAACCCATTGAAAGTAGTAAGAGAAGATAACAACTCAGGTTCAGGCTCTTCACGGTTGAGAACAAACTCATCTAGAGGGTCATGGAACGCTGCTATCTTCGGGAGTTGGAGGAATAGTGCATCGGATGTAACCGTGGCTCAAGCGGGAGGAACAGCAAACTCAGGGTCACAAGGGAGTAGTAGTGGAAGGAACAACAATGGGAATTCATCTTCAAGAAGAAGACAATCTAGTGAGATTGTACCTGAACCAACTGCTGCTTATGGAGAAGATGTAAGAGAATAGGAGTGATAGAAAAGAAAAAAGTAAAATTTGATGATTCGTTTAATCGATTCTTTGTGTCGATAATAACAGAGGCCAAAGGAAGAGTGTCCTCAAGGTAGCATTATGTTTACAAGTGACTAGTGAGGATATGCTTTTTTTTTAGATTATTTATTTTTCTACATCTCTTTTATTGTTTTATCTTTTTTTGTTCTCTTTTTAATTTTGGGTTAGGATTGGTGGAGCTAGAATTGTAATTCACTCTGTTCTTATATTGTTTTTGGTTCAAGATGGATCTTGTAAATTGTAATTCTTGGTTAGTGGGTTTACTTTATTGTGAAAAGTGAGGTTAGTTTGCATCTTTTTGTTTGGATCTGATTTCGCACGTGTGAGTTTTTTTAATATTTTGGCAATTCTGGAGGCTTTATAATTTATATTATGTTGGATAAAAAAAAAGAGAACACGATAAAAAGAATTAAAATAGAGGTTCTACCGAGAATTGAACTCGGGTTACTGGATTCAGAGTCCAATGTCCTAACCGCTAGACCATAGAACCATTTGATACTAGGATATGATATGTTTATTAATTATATATCTGTTTTCAGTTTTCTATCTCTCCAATTTATTAAACGCGTCTATTATTTACCCTAACTTTTTCCCTTCAAAAAAATACCGTGTACTCTCCGATTCAAACTATTTCCAAACTTTAATTAATGAGTACATATGGCTAAATTAGCGTTTTAAAATCGTGTTTGATACCTATTTAATTATCCCACCGAAATAAAAAGTCGACCAATCCCAATTAAAATCCAACCCTAAATAATAACTGAACTGACAAAGTTCAATTTGTTAACTCAAAATCAGGGTTCATCTCAATTTGGGATTTCTCTTCTCCTCACAAACGATCCGACGCCAGTTGAAATAAAGACGAGAGGAGGTTATTTCGCGATCAGAGGTGATGATGTCGAGCGCGACGAACCCGTATGTGAAGATGCCAAACACGGCAAGCATGAAGACGAAGGTTCTGAGGATTTGAAGAGAATTACTGATAGTGACATTTATTCTTAGGTTTTGTTTTGTTTTGTTTTGATTATGCTATTGTTTTAACATAATTAGATTTGTTTCTTCTTTGGCATATTTTGATTTTGTATGTGTTTGATTTCAAAAAAGGATTGATGAGAATGCTAATAAAAATCATCTTAACTTCCCAACATATAAAAAATAATATTTTACAAAATGTCTTTATTTTGTGGTTAGTATCCACAAAATCAACATAATTTCAAGGAAATGCAAAAAATAGGGTTTTATAAATTTCCTAATTTATGTGGACTATTATACACCAAAGAGCATAATTATCTATAAAAAAAAATTATAGTATTTTAAGATCCACCAAATCAAAATTAATTATGAAAATATAAAATTACAATGATTTACAAAATCTTTCAATTTTTATAGACCATTATCCATTAAATCAGTTGCATTACCTAAATATAGAAAATTTTAGCATTTTACAAATAACTCATTTTTATGGACTATTATCCATCAAATAGGCATAATTTCCGAAAATACAAAACTCTACCATTTTACAAATGATTTCAGTTTGATTGGACTAATATCCACTAAATTATTATAATTTTCTAAAATGTAAAGTTTTAGTGTTTTAAAAAGTCTCCGAGTTTTATGGAATATCCACTAAATTAGCATTTCAAAAAAATACAAATTAAGTGTATTACAAATATCCCAAATTTCGAGGAAATTTAACATAATTTTCCAAATATAAAATTCTAACGTTTATAATCTCTCATTTTTATATAATATTATCCACCAACTAAGTTAATTTCCTAAAATAAAAAAAATCTAGTATTTTTACAAATATGTTCGTTTTTATAGACTCTTATCCATAAAATAATAAATTATAGAGTTTACAAAAATACTTTTTTGTAGATTATTATCCATAAAATAATAAATTATAGAGTTTACAACATATTTGTCAAAATAAAAATTTTAATTTTTACAAAATCTTTTAGTTTTTATAACAAAAATATTTCCCAAATTAAAAAAATCTACTTTCTTACCAAGTTTCTCAATTTTGTGGACTTCTTTACACAAAATTAACATAATTTTCCAAAATATAAATTTTAAAGTTTACAAATTCTCTCAATTTGTATAGACTATTATCTACCGAAGCATCTTATTCCCAAAATAAAGAAATTTCTAGCGTTTTACAAAATATCCAGGTTTTATGGAGTATTATCCACTTAATAAGCACAAAATATCGAAGATTTAGTTGCTATAACTCATGCTCTTCATGTAGATTTACTATCGTTTTAAGTTAATCAGATCAGATGTTATATAAAAAAAGCATAGATTCCCAAACCACAAAAATACTGATTTACAAATATCTCAATTTTTATAATTTTTTTTTCTCAATTTTTATAAATTATTATCAAACAAATAAGCATCATTTCCAAAATAACAATAGACTAGCGTTTTACACTCTCTCATTTTTGTTGACTATTATCAACCAAAAAGTCTTAATTTCCAAAAATACAGAAAATTCTAGCATTTTAAAAATATCTTATTTTTTATTCATCAAATCAACATAATTACCTAAACTACAAAAACCAAGCGCTTTACAAATATTTCAATTTTTGTGGACTATTATCCATCAAGTGAGTATAACTTCCCAAATATAAAAAAATAAGCGTTTTAAAAAATCTCTCATTTTTAATGAATTAATATCCACCAAACCATCATAATTTTTAAAAATACAAATCTCCCAATTTTCTTGGACTATTATCCACCAAACGAGCATACATTCTTGAAATACAAATTATAACGTTTAACAAAATCTTTCAGGTTTTACGGAGAATTACCCATCAAATCAGCATAATTTTTCAAATATAAAATTCTAGTGTTTTATAAAATCTCTAAATTTTATAGACTACTAGGGAAGTGCATGCTCTTTACGCGAGAATTTAAGTTATATAGTAAAATATATAATAATTATTGATTTTGATATTTTTATAGTTAGAAAATTAGTTTTCATTAGAAATTATTTATATTATAAGAGTAATTATCTTCTACAATAACAATATATGTGGTTAAAGTAAAAGAAAAGTAAAATAATGAAATTATTTGGTTCATTTAGATGGTTTAGCATGATTGAGAAATCTTATTTTCTTCTTGTGTAATTTTAGATTAAAATCTAATTTAAAGTTAACTACTAATTAAGGATAACATTGATGAACATTTTGGCTATATTATTAGTTAGAAATTACAATGCTAATAATTGTAAATTGTGAAAAAAACTAATTAAAATCTTCTAGTTAATCAATTTCAAATCTAAAAGTTAACTAATGATTAAGGATATATTATTAAATATTTCAAATGAATAATCTTCAAATATTTAAAATTAATTTTTCAAATTAAACATCTAATGAAAATGTAAACTATATATGTTTTTATATTTCAAATTGTACACATTTTGTGTGGAAAATAAAGTTTTTTTGAATTTATGTTTCAAACCCAAAAGTTAACCAATAGAAAATGAAAAAAAATGTCAAGCTCTAAGCAATTTTAAAAGAAAAATTTACTTTATTATATAAATAAGTATATGTGATCAAGGAAATAATCTTTAAAAAGATTAAATTTATATTTTCATATAATAAAACATCTAACGAAAATGAAATTATGGATGTTTTAGATTTCTAAATAACATTGTTAATAATTTTGGCTAAATTATGAGTTAGATTTCTAAAGTACAATTCTAATAATTTTTAATTGTTAAAAAAACTAATTTTAATCTTCTAGTAAAATAATTTCAAACCCAAAAGTTAACTAATAATTAAGGTTATATTCTTAGATGTTTAAAATAATTAAACTTCACAAATTTTAAATTACTATTTTCAAATCAAACATCTAATGAAAATGTAAACTATGGATGTTTTAATATGTAAAATTGTACACATTTTGTGTGGAAAATAATGATTATTTGAATTCATGTTTCAAACCAAAAAGTTAACCAATAGAAAATAAACACATATGAAGCTGTAAGCAATTCTAAACAAAAAACCTTACTTATTATATAGACTAGGGTTTTGTCCTGCGCTACGCTCGGGTTACTGTACAAAATTTTTTCATTAATATACGTAATGAAATTCAATTATATATATGAGTTTTATGATTCGACTAACTAACAATCAGTAATAAAAAAGTTTTAGGTTTAAATATGATAAAAAAAAAATAATTATTAATTTATTTAAATTTTGTTTTTTTATGTTTATATGACATGTTATATTTATCAAGAGTTATAATTTTATTTGTTAACGAAAAAATAAATGTTTAAAATTATTTTTAACACTTATATAATCTTATATAAAACAACTCAAATAAATTACAAATATTACTCTAGAATTTCTACAAAAATAAATTATTACATTAACCAAGGTTGATGGAAACTTAAAAATATTTATAATTATATATTTCAAAAGATTATGAATTATAAACAATGACTTTTAGGAATTCAATTTTCTTACACACATATGTTAACATATATGCAAAAATCATCAAAATGAATGGTTGTTCACCGAACTGAACCAAAATATATAAATATAAAATGAATTGAATCTATTAAAAATCCGAGTGAATTCAAAAAGTTATTTACCAAATTTTTTAATCAGAGTCGAGAAAGAATTCTATAAAATTAAATGGTTTAGCTAAAAATAAATAAATCATATAATTTTTATTAAATATATAATATAATATGTATCAATATATTAAAAATATATGGACTAATTAAATTTAATCGTACTGTACTATTTTTGTAAAATTGAACGAACCAAGCTTGAAATTGAATCGAACTAACTGTAAAATTGATGCTCAAATAGAAAAGCGGAATAACCCAAATTGAAATAAGCAAATAAGTGGATGACATCAAACACAACAATACTCAAAATTTTATATGGGTGGTTTTGGACTTATTAAATACATTAGAAAATGCAATAGTATGATTATCACATGCCACATAGAATTAATGATTTTCTTAGGAAGCTCATAATTTTTAATTTCTCAGGTTAGATATATTATTCTTTTATTATTCTACTTGATAAATATGATAACAATTTGTGTCACTTTATTCATCTCTTTTGTTATATTGCCTACATTTTTTCATTTCTCTCGTACAACGATATTTCTACCGTCAAATAATTACCAAACTCATTACTAAAAATGATATTATTATTGATCTTCTTAGGAATTTATTGCTTAAATGAAAAATATACATAAAAACATGATCATGAGATTTAAAACCATGATGTTATCAATACTTGATAAATTCATTGAATACTAAAATCAAATGTGACTATGCAAATGAACATAAAAGAGAGAACCTTTAAGTGCGCTGCTGAAATTAGTTGTGAGTCTAAACCGTGTTTGCGAACCTCAATATATAATTATAGAGCTTGTGCTTAGCTAAACAGACCAAAAAAATATTACACAAGGTTTAAGGGTTTTAGTTAGAGTTATACAAAATAACATAATTTCTTCTTTTTTCTTCTGTTTACATCTTCAGAAGATTAGTCGAAACTAACATGAACATCTACAATAACCATAAAGGCCTAAGGTCTTTTACTTGCATTGTAATTTTTGCTCCTAACTTTACCTTTACATTAGAGAGATTAAGGTTGATCATGGAGATATCGCCAAGGTATTGACACAACTGATTGAAACCGAAGCTCCATATCGTGAACCTTTTTGTCAAGATCTGCTGCACACAACTGCGTTTCAGCAAGATCTTTCTCCAAAGCATCCTTCTTCTGTTTCTATTCCGCTTCTTGGCTCCAAAGCTCGAGAATCTTGTGTTCAATTTTTATAAAGTCTTCTTCAATCCTCTTCTCTGTCAACTCTTTCTCCTTATAAGCTCAAGAATCTTGTGTCAGACTCTCTCTGCTTGGATACTTGGAGTACAATCTTCTACTGATTCATCTTAAAGAACATCGGTGATTTGTTGGTGACACACATCTAAAAATTCGAAGTCTCTTTAATCTGCATACATTTGTTTCCTATGCAAAACCTGAAAAATAGTTTTTTTTTTCATCAATGTAGAAGAGTAGGGACATCCAACAACAACAGTTTTTATATATGTAAACTTAAAGTTACTTCAAGAAACAATTGATCTCAAATCATAAGATAC
>OVAU01000265.1:0-23499 GCA_900406315.1 Biscutella laevigata subsp. laevigata | reverse complement strand
TAGAGTTAATGAGACTCCTTAAATATTCTAAACTATTTTTAGTTTATTTATATAATATATTTTTAACAACCAATTAAAAGATGACAAATATCAAGCCCTTATACAAAAAACCTTACTTTATAGTATAGATAAAATAATATTATTCCTTTACAAGATTTTGCTTCTTTGTTTTTGGCCCCTATACATACCTGTTAGATTTCATCACATTATAACTAGAGCTAGAGTACACAGCACTAGGAGGCAACACTAGGCAAACATCTATCTAAGAAAGAAAAAACTATCTGAAGTGATCAAAACTTGTAGAAGCTAGGAACGCAAATGAATGACGAAATCAGCTGCATAATCCATTGTTCTGATGCCTCCTAAGGAGAGCAAAGTAATCGCCAGCTCTTCTTTCCCCCACCGTTTTAGTCCATTGCTTAGACTCTTCAACACTTCTGCATCTATCTCTATCACCCAAAGTGGCAAACAGCTCGCCACTAGACTCACCAGACCGGAGATATAAGTCCGCCAAGTTGCTGTCTCGCATCCCACTGATATTTTCCCGTCTAAGGCACTTGCGATGAACTCTAAGTGGCTTCCCAAGATTCTTTGACGGCGTTTTGATGCAGATGATCTCGAGTCAACTCCCCATGCAAACGCTCCACATAGGACTACAAAATACGCAAGGGCATGCCCTCTTAGCTCTGCAACTAGATCCGATGGTCTTTGTTCTTGCTCTGCCTTATCCACTGATAGAAACCATGACGGGATGGTTTCTTTGATGAGTAGGTGGACCACACCTAAGCCACCTGTTAGCCATACCAAAGAGGCACTAAGCGAAGCAGCAAGCTTGACTTGAGTCATTGCTGTCACTAGCGAACTTTGGCCGTATCTTGTTCCGTTCTTCACTTTCTTCAGCCTTTCCAGCTTCTCCTTTGAGAGCCTATTTTGCGCTATATCTTCTACCGAATGTATCAAGAGAGAGAGAATCTCTTCACTTACAGAGACTGTATCCCTGAGAGCACGATACATACGGAGATAGAGAATCCCTGGTGCCACGGGAGAGATCCCACCATAGAAATGAGAGCCAAATCCATGGCCAAGAAGAGCTCCAACACCACCATCATTTGACATAGGGGCAGCATTCAATCCAAGAGTGGCGCTAAAGCAGTTTCTGAGGAGCTGAATCACAGCGTCTTGGTTGTGAAGGAAGACGGTGCGAGAGGCAGAGAAAACAAGAAAGTCAAACCAACGTTTTGCCTTTTGAGTCCATAACGAAGCTACAATAGGCATGCAAGGCCAAGGGCACCCTGCAGCCAAGCACTCCAGAGCCGGGCCAGCCAGGTTGAGAAACCGCTCTGAGGCTTTGTCGATTTTGTAAGTAATGGTTAGACTTACAAAGGCGGCTAAAGGTAAAGGAAGTGTTGCCGGAGAACTCCCTCCTGCTATAACACAGAAGAATCAAACATGAGTTCAAAAGACAAGTTTGACACTTTACATCTAGAAAGGTAAAAGCTTAAATTGTAGAGAAAGAATTGTACAGAGATGTAAACCAAACAAACAGACTTGGTGTTTAAACATGTTAAATAGTTTTACCTGGAGCAAGGCTAGGGATATCAACGCCTGTTGTTGCAAGAATTTTCTTAATATATTCCTCAACAGTTGATAGATTTGTAGCCGGACTTGGCCAATCCACGCCGTTCATGAATACTGGCTTCCAAACACCTCTACTCACCTCAGACGAGAAATAGCTTACTATCGTTGCTAATGATGCTGGGAGAAAATCTGCCAAGTCTTTAAGCCCTGAAAGAAAAACGCTTGTTATCACATAAACAAAACCACATTGTGACTAAAGTATATGTTATCTCATTGGCATTTTAAGTTTCAAAGGTATATGGGCAGATGTTGCTGCACATGACAACAAAAAACTCTTCTCTCTCTCTGGTCACATATTTATGCAATCTGCTCCAATAAAACAAAAGAAAATACGAGACACAGACCTGTAGCTAACTCACGAGGAGAAAGCCTTCGATGAGTACAAGCTGTTAAAGCAGCATCGACAACATATGGAACGGCTTTGAGGATATCCCAAGCAGGAAACTCAGGTCTTTGAATGCTATCTTCACTTGCAGCTCCTGATGAACTGCTTGTGCCCGAATTAACTGGATTTAAACTCTGACTGGCTCTGTCCTTTCTGAACATCATGTTAAGAAGTGCTTCAACGGTCTGGTGAACGGGAGATCCATGTGTAAGTCCAGATAACGTGGCAGCTATGCATCTCTGGTGCTGCCTATACCAGATTTTCAGCTTGGGGAACGAGTCAACAAACACGGGTTTGCAAGACGCTGACCTTGCAACTTCTGAAAGTCTCTTTCTGTTTCGGTCTCTGTTAAGGGTCTCCGATGAAACAAGATGAGAATTACGCACTAAAAGAAGATGTTCAGGAGTGAGTTGGGAGCCAACTGTGGGCACATCTCCTATACCATGCTCAATAGGAGGATGATTGAATCTCCAAAGCTTTAAAAGAAGACTGAAAGCATTTGAGAAAACAGAATAGGCTGAGATTTCTTCTCCAGAAGGAAGATTCCATGATACACTTGGGGTGTAAGATCCAAACTCTTCACAGATTGGCATTAGTGAGCAAGCAAGTTGTGGAACCTATAGAGTAGATATCAAAATAGAATATTACATCTTGCAGCAAATTCAGTACCATGGAAAAGAAACTTGGAAGCATAAAGTACATACCATGCCATGTAAAGAGAAAATCTGAATGCTGTCAACAGTTCCTATCCCAACAATAACAACATTCAGCATGCAGGCATAACCAATCAAATGACTTTCAGCCCCAGAATAATCTGGTGGAACAGGTGGGGATAGTAATCTTGTAAGGAATTCAACAGTGTGTTCCTGTACATTGAAGAAAATATATGAAGCA
This sequence comes from Biscutella laevigata subsp. laevigata, assembly GCA_900406315.1. NCBI lineage: Eukaryota > Viridiplantae > Streptophyta > Magnoliopsida > Brassicales > Brassicaceae > Biscutella > Biscutella laevigata. The sequence continues at coordinate 20,582 of OVAU01000265.1, read as the reverse complement.
AACATGTATGTTGCATTGAATTTTCACTGGTGGAAGTAAATTTTCAATACCCACCTGTATGTTCCAACCCCGTGTGAGAGATTTCCCACAAAGAACCGTAGCAGCAGAGATCTTCTCATCATCCGATCCTTTGACTGCAACCTCGTATAGTTTCTCGAGTTCTGCTAAGCTTCCATCAAATCCATGAGCTTAAATTTCAGTTGCTTTACTCTTGGTAAATAAAAAAAAGAGCATCTCATTCTACCTGGCTAAGAAACAAAAAAGGAATAACTGAAGACGAGGCAGAACTTAAGTCAAACTAGAATGCAACCACTCTTCTCACGGAGGCGACTTTGGATTAAGGAAGTGTTGTAATAGTTTACAAATGTTTTAATTTTTAAACACGACTGATCATGATTGGGAGGGGAGACTATGTGGATGGAGCAGTCTACAACTAATTGAGTAACAACACTGTCAAGAAACAATAAGAAAATAATAACTCATTCTACCTTGAAGCAGGAACTGAAACTAATGCATTCACCATTGCAGCAGTTAGTGGAGCCCCTTTAACAAATGACGACCAGCAGGGTACTTCAGTCGGCAGACATTGAGGTAATTGGTTGATTCGGCCATTAGCATAGCCAGGCCACGAATAGGCCGACGTATCCAGTATATTTCTTGCAATACAAGCCTCAACTATCAGGTGGCGCATGTTTCCAGCTACGACATGTACAAAAATTATGTTAGGCAAAAACATACGAAGACAAAAAATTAACTTCAATTTAGCAGAGCAGAATTAACTTACAGTAGTTTATAGGCATGTCCTTCATGTTTATGACATCAGAACATGATTTTCCAACATTTCCACCAGACAAAAACAAGATTGCCTTTGTGGCAGCCTTGTTGGCAGCAGAAACAACGCATTGGGGAGGAGCCAGCAACCCGGGGAATTCGCCTAGGACCTGCAAACTTGTTATAAGATCATCCCTCAGCGTTTCCACGACAGATTCATACTCTCCCTCTTCAATAAGGTTCGCTATCACAAGAGGTACAATGCATAATGACATGCACAGCCTCGTGTCCAGTCGAGGAATAGGTCCCTCAATAGGATCCCTTTCCTAGCAATAAGGAAAGTCACCAAATCAGAACAGCAATTTGAAAATAACCAATTAACCAAAACACACAGTGTAATTAAAACTTGCAAGCAAGAGCAGATGCACTATTCTGGTGACCAAGTAGACGTGAAATCACAAAAAAAAAGTAAGAGATTAGTCCAACCCTTTGAACAAGTCGAAGAGCAGCTATCCAAAGACCCAAGAAGGTGTCATGCCAAGTGCTCCCATTGATTTCTTTAAGTGTTTTCGCCAGACCTGGAAAATTGATTTTTTCGAGTCATTTCATTCTATAGATTTGAGAGATCTCCTATTTAGTTTAAAGCCACAAGTGAAAGAAGATGGAGTCTGCAAATTACCAGTAATGATTTCAATCGCACTTGTTGGGTTTACTTGATATCCATCCATAGCATCTTCAAATACAAGATCAAGAGGAAGCCAGAGCGAAGAGAGACTTGCTCCATGGCATAAGCCAGCATACGAAGCAAGGGATCCAAAATCCACAATTGCATTGGATCTCCGTGATGAAATCACTCTTCTGTCAGAGGAATACCCAAATCGTCTATTTGAAATCAACTGCAACAGATCCTCAGATTTTAGAACCTTAGAATATTTTAAGGCCGATGAATTTTCTCCAAGCAGCTGTACTCTCTGGACAAATTCATGCCAATTTGAAACCCTATAAAGAAATGGATAGTAAATACTTACAAGAAAGCATACATCTGCTAATGTCATGCTCTAAACTATGAATCCAAGCTTCTACATAGCAGATAGATTATGAATGTGGATTCAGATTAACAATATATACCTGTTGGAGGATACCAAGTACAACAATCTGGAGGTCACTGTATTTCTGAGGAATTCTGCAATTATCTCAATAGCCATGATGGTACTTAAAGTGTGTAACTTCTCATGAGATCCGGTCTTCTCATTATTTCTCTCAGGAACATCAATATCCATTCTTTGAGACTTGATAAGACACTGGGAGTTCGTGTCTTGGCTTAGCTCCAGTAAACCTTCATCACTTAAAGTTGCATCTAGCAGTTGTGACACTATCTTAAAGATGAATTCTACTACAAGTATACCAGGTTTGCTTGTTTCCAGACCAAACAACTCTTTAAGACGAAGAATGTTGGCTACTGAAATCATAACACTGAACAAAGAAGGAGCTAAGATTAATCACCAGTTTAAGCATGTAGCTTTCATGTAGGTTAGATGGCAACAGTTTCAACAGGCCAAATATTTGAATGAAACAGTAGTAAATAGTATCAAACAGAGCCTCACTTCTGGTAATGAGGTCCACTGATATGATCTTTAATCGTGAAAATATTTCTCTTGAGAATCTCCAAGTAAATTCTATAAGCTGGTAGTTGCGTAGACCGGTTCGGAACAACTCTGCAAGAAGAACCAGCTAATCATTATGATACTCTCCTCAACTAAAAGAAAAAGAAGATCCACACTAAGAATCAAATCTAAGATCCATACATGCTTTATCTCAAAACAACATCTATCATAAATCCTAGAGAGTTTTCTACTTTATTGCAAAAGTTTCCAACACTTTCCAAACAGCCAAAAAAGAAGAAGCAAAAGAATAGAAAACCTGACAGAGAGCAGAGCAAGAACAACAAGAGGAGAAACAAGCTCGAAAGCCATAGCTCTTTCAAGAAACTTCCATAGAATAGGAACGTTGTTATCCCAACAAATGTACGAAACAAGAACCTCCGCAAGCTCCGTAGACGGGAGCCCGACGGATAAATTTTTCAAAGTCGCTGATAAGTGATGAGCCCAGAGACGAGGGTCTACGGAGTTATCTTGAGACATCTTGGTGAGCTCAATCACGTCGTTCCAGATGGTTCTCTGATCGAGAACCACCATTTTTTCTCCGTTGGATTTCAATCGGAGGAGAGAAAGGCGGTTAAAGAAACATAAACTCTCCGATTTGATTTGGCAAAAGAAAGAAGCCGCGTGTGTGTGAGAGAGGTTATGTGTATAACTGTGAGAAAGAAAGAGAAGGAGAGAGAGGATTGATGTTAGTGCGTGTGAACGTCCCGAGACGGAATTGTGAGAGAAAAATGTCAAAAAGACTTCTCATTGCACAAATGGCCAAAATTTTCTACTGTTTGTTTGTAAGTTGTTATTGGAGGATTGATTTAGTCTTTCATCGGGATTAAAATTCTTCGTAAGCAATCCTTTTAAAGCTACGCATGAAATTACAAGTTTTTATTCGTTTAGAAGCCACTGAATCAACAACTCTTTGTTAAAGATCGAAATTTTCAATTACATGAGTTTAAAGTATTAGTAAAGGTTGAAACTTTTTTTTTGGTAAGAACCCATCAAAAAAACTTTAACTTTGGAGATATTGTAAAGGTAAACAAATAATGGAATATTATCAAAAAAATATTCTAACTTTCATTTGATCGTTTAGAGTCTTTAGACCAATTAAATCACTTAGGTCAATTAAATCTCACAGTTTTGTTGATTCTCAATTTAAATTCCTATTTTTTGTTGATTAAATCAAATTAAACACAACATTAACTTCACTAACAAAATACAAACGGATATCACTAAATGAAACGACGTTGTTTTGAAAAAAATCTCAAGATTTCAATTTTCGACCATTTTAATGACGAATTTTGTTACTTTATATTTTAATCATAAATTTTCATTAACCAGGTTAAATTGGACACAACTTTATATTAAAAACTGACGATGAAATATTCGATTTTGTTTGAGTTATTCAAATTTTGATATTCTGAAGTTAAGTCTTTCATACAAATTTTTATCATACTTATTTATTAATTCTATCAAATTCTAGTAAAATATATGTGTGTATATATATATATATGAAATGTACAATAAAAATTATTGACTTTCATGTTTATCCAATAAAAAAAAGACTTTTTCCATATTCATCATTAATTAGTCACTAATAAGTTTAGCTAGATGGTGACAAAAAGGTAAATTACAAAGCCATGATTCCGAAGTATGACTTTTGTTTTTCGTTTGTCAAATTTGCATGAAAGACTTAATGCAAGAAAAATTCAGTTATAGTCAAATATTCCAACTTTGGTTATGCGTTTAATGGATAAACATTACCATTTGTTATCAGAAAAGTACCCAATGCCATTTACTACTACTAAAAGATACTCCTTGATTTCTAAGTTTTCAACGCAAAAAATAATTAGGACTTCTAAACTGATAAAGAGAGTTCAACCACATTTTCTTCCAAATTTTGCAATTTTAAGCATCCAAATAAATGAAAAATGTAATGCAAGTACTCTTAAGTCTAGAAACAACTCATGTTAGGTCTATGCAAAACTAATTATAGCTAATTCACTTAATGTTTTGTAACCTGGTGTTGTTTATTGGATGTGTACTTAATGCTATATCTCATATATATTGATAGATACATAAAAAGAAATATTGGAAAATTAGAAAGAAAGTACAAAAAGATGTGGAACCTATAAGAAGTTGGTGAATTGAAGAAGAAGATTACATGATGGATGACCCACATGAATCCAGCTTTTATTGTCGCTTTTTATCTATAAACAATTTGGGACAAAATCATCTCTAGATCCAAAGCTTTGTGTCTGATTAGATTACAGTACATGTCTTTGATAATTTATTATGAAAAAAATATCAAACAACTATAACATAGGAGGATTTCTATTTAGTGGATAGGTTTAGACGTTTAGCCAATGAACATCTAACATGTTACATCATACTTTAATACAGAGAGGAGAAATAAAATAAATACAAAACTTCATTTAATAAAAGAAATAGATATAAACGTAAATAACATAAAAGTCTCTCTCTAGAAAACTCCGCCTTGAGTCTCGTTCATCTTCTTCGCGTGGTTGCCGGCGACCGGCTTCTCGCCGGCGTCGTGTTTCTTTCACTTGTAAATACCGGATATCTCTACTCAAGGTCTTTTGGATCACCGTTTTGCTTTTGTTCGGATTTGTTGCTCCGGTTGGTGGTGTTGTGTCGATAGCTTGGAGATCTAGAATGGTGCATCTTGAGCCTCTTTGCGGCTCTGGAAATCCGGTGGGATTTCACCTCCATCTCTCCTTACTATCTTCACAAATCTCTCATACGGAGATACTATCTTCCTTCTCAACGCCGTGGATGGGTAGCTGGTGGTGGTGATGCTCGTTGTTGTGAGCTGGATCGCAGATCGGGTTTCATGGACGATTGCTTCAGGGTTGGATGGCGGAAGGGAGGTGCCGGCTTCGCGTCGGTGGTTGGGTTCCAGAAGCTGCAGGAAGGTGGTAGCAGGCAAATCCTTTTGGGTCAAGGCCCAACTTTTGTTGCTAAAGCCCAGTTAGATATTGTTGATGGGCTTGGGCCTAAGGGTGATTCTCTAGTCAATATTTTTGTATTAGACGTAGTTAGATTAGAAACATTAGATAATGTACTAATTAGGTCAACCTGTAGTGATGTATTAGGGTTGGAGCAATCCATAGGGTTCAAATCCTATGGTCGTGTCCCGATTCAGTTGTTACCGAGTACATGGGATAGTGAGTTTGTTTCCGGTCTGGTGAAAATTCCAGGTCGTTTCTACCCGTTTTTACGGGTTATTTCTACTTCTTTTTCGAGAAGTTTGTCAACTACCCTGAGCCGCTGCTGTTGCATGCTTGCTACAGGGTTATATATGTCCCCCTGTGGGATTTGTACTCTTGGTTTGTTTTGATTTTAATATATCATGAATGNAAAAAAAAAAAAAAAAAAAAACGTAAATAACATAAAAAAGTGTTTTTTTTTTTTGGTAAGAGAAAGGAGCGATAGCTCCAACTTATTAAACAAACAAGAAATCCTTTCACAAAATCACCTCTCTCAGAAACGCAGTTCCAGCCATATCCTCTGCATACAACGAGTCAACGCACTCAAACGAAGTGCACACATGGAACCCAACAGGTAACGTGAACGCATAGTTGGCCAATCCATCTGCTAGACGATTGGCTTCTCTATACACATGCTCAAAACGGACTATCCAGTCCCTCAATAAGAAGTCATGGCACAATCGCACCAGGAAGGACAGCGGGTTAGTCTCACCAATCCCTGCTCGAAGAAACTCCGCTACCCCTTTTGAGTCCACCTCAACAATCACCCTCCGAAAACCATTCTCCCAAGCCAGCCACAAACCATAATAGACACCCCAGAGTTCGGCCAAGGGCGCTGAACATACCCCAATATTCACCGCAAAGCCACCCCTCCAAACGCCATCGTCATCTCGGATCACACCACCTGCTGTTGCGAGTCCCGGATTACCCCGCGAAGCTCCATCCGTATTCACCTTCACCCAACCAACATCCGGTCGCTGCCAACTAATCATGGTTTCAACCCTCGAACCCACAGTCCTCTGTTGTCTAGCCAACAAATGAGCCTGTATCGTCTCAGCTGCCACCCCTCGAAGGAACCCCACTCGATCTCTACACTTACCGACAACCCCAAAGACATACCCACAACGTCATTTCCAACCCCACCAAACCCCCAATGCGAACAGCGTAGCCGTATCCCCCCCTGGAGATTCGTATAAACCCACTCGAGCAAGGATTGACCAAAGAAGTATGAATGTCTCCTCGATGGAATTAACCTGCGCCAAATACCAGACATGGAAGGGCAATCACGCAACACATGCAATATAGATTCCTCGGCGCCTTTACACAGCTCACAGACCGCATTATCGCCCAGATGCCTCCTCACTCTTTCCTGGTTCGTCATAATCCCCTGGTGAACCACCAACCATAGGAAAAACCTCACACGTTCCTGAACAGCTACCTTCCAAAGTCTCTGAAAAATCCCTGCCAAACTCACCAACGGTGCATCCTCCCTTATCAACAAATCATACGCCGACTTCACCGAGAACGTACCATCAACATTTCCAGCCCACGCCAGGCGGTCCATTGAACCCGTAAAGTCATTCAATACACGCGACGACAAACAAAGTAAAGTCTCGCGAGGTAAGAAACCTTCTAGACTACTCCGATCCCAACCTGTAGTATTGCTCCAAAAGTCCCGCACTGAAAGCCCTACTAACCCAGCTGGTACCGGCGCCGTCGCAACCGTCAACAAAGGCTCACCGCCGAGCCAAGAGTCCGTCCAAAACTTTATCCTCCTCCCATCCCCCGGCACCCAACACAGACCCCGAAATACCACCTCTCGTAATCCCAGAACCATGCTCCGCCAAGTCGTAGACCAATTCCCAGCCGGTCGCAACCAAGTTTCGTCATGCACATCACCCACTTTATATTTTCCACGGAGCACTTTCGCCCATAGACACGAAGTGTCAGTCAAAACCCGCCACCCAAGTTTTGACACTAGCGCTTTGTTCATCTCCTTCGTTGCACGCAGTCCCAAACCCCCAACACTCTTTGGTCTACAAATCTGCTCCCAAGCTACCAAGTGCTGCTTTCTTTTCTCTGTAGTACTCCCCCACACAAAATCCCTCGTCAACCGATCAAGTTTCCTACACGTACTAGCTGGAAGCATTATCGAACTCATCACATGTATCGGCGTCGATCCCAAGACCGCTTTTGCTAAAGTCAGGCGTCCTGCAGCACTAAGGATCCGACCCTTCCATCCAGCCAACCTTGAAGAAACCCTCTCCAGAACTTCCCCAAACGTATCTTTATTCGTTCTTTTGTGCAGAACCGGCATCCCCAAATACTTTCCCAAATCATGAGTGGACCCAATGCCACTTTCATCACTAATCCGTTTCCCCAGCTCAGCACTCACGTTGCTAGAGAAGAAGATCTTAGACTTCTCAAGACTCACTTTTTGGCCTGAGGCTTCACAAAACTGCGTCAAAACCTGTCGAATAATCTTAATTTGTGCCACAGAAGCTTCAGCAAACAAGATCAAATCATCCGCAAAACAAACGTGGGAGAGAGCTGGTCCACCCCGTGACAGCCGTATCGGTTTTCATCCCCCACTGACCGTTGCAACCTCTATCAGCTGGCACAGTCGTTCGATACACAGAACGAACAAGTAAGGAGAGAGCGGATCACCTTGTCGTAATCCCCTTGCTGGTTCAAACCCCTCAGTCTTTTCCCCATTCCACAGTACCGTCATCTTCGGCTTCGACACCCCCTGCATTATCCAGTTCCTCCACTTATCCGAGAACCCCGCCACCTTCAGGGTATCCTCAAGGAAATCCCAGCGAATCCTGTCATAGGCCTTCTCTAAATCCAGCTTAAGGAGCATCCAACCCTTCCGACCCTTCTTTCTCCTCATCGAATGCACAGCTTCCTGTTCAATGACAATATTGTCTACACTCAGTCTCCCTGGAATAAAACTCGCCTGCGCTGGTCCGATCAGCTTCGAAATCACCAGCCTCAAACGAATCCCCATCATTTTGGAGATCAATTTAAAAAGAACATTACACAAACTGATCGGTCTGAATTGAGCTACAGTCTCTGGCTTCTTGACCTTACCAATAAGAACAAGTAAGGCGTCATTAGTCCCCTTTGGTAAAACACCAGTCGAAAAAAAGTCCAATGCAAACTTCGTGACAGACTCTCCTACAACAGACCAGTTCTCCTGGTAGAAGACAGGTTGATAACCATCAGGACCAGGAGCTTTAAATCCCCCCATATTACGAATAGCCACCTCCACTTCGCTGACAGTAAATGGTTTCTCCAATTCTGCAGTATCTTGTCTAGTCAACCTCACAAACCCTCCCCCCGGGAGGGTATTAACAACCTCATCCACATCGTCGAGGGAATACAGTTTCCGATAATACTCAACCACCATCCGTTCTAACTGGGTCGTGTCTGAAACCCACGCCCCCATGTTATTCTTTAAAGTCTGAATAGTATTCCTGCGTCGACGAATAATAGTAGAGGTATGGAAGAATTTAGTATTGCGATCCCCCAACGCAATCCACTTCTCTCTAGACTTCTGAAACCAAATCACCTCCTCTTGCTCCAGCAGACGATCAAACTCCTGCCGAAGACCTTCCTCCTCAGCCAGTAGCGCACTCGTCGGACAAGTCTCCAGCCTACTCTGAACCACCTGAATCCTCGCTACCAGTGCCTCCTTCCTCTTGTGAACGTCACCAACCACCTCCTTATTCCACTTTTTCAGAGTATAACTGAGCTTCTTCAGCGCATTCGGTGTCGATAAATTCGGGTCCCAGGACGCCGCTAGGAGATCCTTAAATCCGGCATGCTTCAACCACATCGCCTCAAAACGGAAGGGTCTACGACTTGGGTTACCCATCCTCTGTGGGTTCAACCTCACCCACAACGGAGCATGATCCGAGGACAAGAAGGGCAGGTGATGCACAACCGCTTCTTGCCAAGCCAACCTTGTCTGAGGACAACACAACACTCTATCCAGCCGCTTAGCAACAAATTGATTCTCTTCTCTACCCCGTTTCCAAGTAAACTCATTCCCATGGAATCCCATATCAATCAAGGATAAATCATTGATCCATCTCCCAAACTCCAACGAATCAGTAGACAGGCGACCATTCCCACCCGTACGCTCGTCCAGCCTCACAATGGTATTAAAGTCGCCCCCCCACCACCACCGGCTCACTGAGCCCTGAAATCACCCCTCTCAGTTCATCCCACAGGCCACTCCGCCTACTCACCGTAGGTGCTGCGTACACGACTATCAAGTGAACAATCTCCCTATCCCTCTCAATCCGCGCATGAATAAACTGGTTTGTCGATGCAACAACGACGACAGTGCCGACACTCGTCCTCCACAACAACCAAATCCCCCCACTTTGGCCGACTGCCTCCACTCGATGGCTATTTTCAAACCCTAGCTGTCCACAAATTCTACTAGCTCTATCACCCCCAGCATGTGTCTCAAACAGGGCTAGAACATCCGTTTCAAACTTCTTCAACAAATAGCGTATAGATCGTCTAAAGTTGGGTTTATTCGCCCCCCGGCAATTCCACAATATGCAGCTTAACATCGGACTAATCGAGAAAACGGGAAAAACTGGGGCAAGCTGTCATGCTTCCACCACCTCCACCTCATGTGAAGTCGTCACCAACCTTCCCTCCACCCGTTCGACATCTACAGACGCTCTGTCAGAGGAAACCAAAGACGCCTCATCAATCCTTTGTCGTTTACCAACCTGCAGAAGTTCTCTCTCCCCCTTCGACACATGCCCAAACACCAACCCACGTACTGGCCTATTCACTTTCCGGTACCCCTGCTTACCTCTTGAGACATTCACACCCCTCGGCCCCGCAGAGAACACGTGATGGACAATGTTATCACTCTGATCACCCGTTTGTTGACCACCAATTTCCAACGGCGTACCCTTCTCCTTGGTATGAACCGGTACCAGTGTCATAATCTCCTTCCCCTGGGCACCGCTCGTACGCTCCCCCTTCGCAACCTCACTTGTCCTCATTACGGCAGTACTCTCCATTGTTGTAACAACTCGAGCTGCCTCCTCCACCCTCGAGTCTCGGACTGTAACCGGAACTAACGCTAACGGTTCTGGGGTATTCACAATCACATTGACAGTCTCTTCCACATTAGTGACCATATGATCCACCTCCAAGCTGCCAAACCGATTAGAGACAAGCACCGACCCCAACCTCTGATCTCCCTCAATTGCCACCTGCTTCCCTATTCTAACTTGCTCATTCTCCCTACGCTTCCCACCGGTCAGGCCCACCTGATTACCTCCCGAAGTCGAATTCTTTCCATACCCATTCGGAGGGCCTCTACGAGTAGACCCCCGAGACCCTGTCTCCACTGGTTTCTTCGGACAGGAGTGCACATTATGTCCATATATCCCACACAAAGAGCATATGTCGTTCAAGCCTTCGTAGGAAACAAAGTAACGCTCCCCATTCACCATCACCGAACCTTTCAACGGCCTCCGGAGATCGACCTCCACACATACACGTGCGAATCTCCCCCTCTCAAATCTCAACGTCGTAGAATCCACTTTAATTGGACTTCCCAACCCCTTTGCAATCCCAAGCAGAATTGAGTCATGATAGAAATTAACCGGCACATTCGATAGTCGGACCCATACCGGAGTAGTATCAATGTCATCAGAAGATGGATCAAAATCTGGCGACCACGCTTTTAACAATAAATAGCTCCCAAACACCTTCCACGGGCCTCCGGTGACTGCTGCCAAATAGTCCTCTTCATCATCAAAACGTACAATGAAGAAGACCCGAGGTAGATCCGTGACACGCATCCCCCCCTTCGGCTTCCACAAGTTCCTCAACCTTCCATTCAACGCTGGCAGCGATACCCTACGACCCAAGACCTTTACCACCATACAGTTCTGCCAAAGCTTATTCATCTCATCCAAAACCTCTTGATCTATCGTGACTACCGGCTCCCCCTCAGATCCATTTGGAAACTCCAACCTGATACGCGAATTCACGAAAGCTGCATCCACCACCTTCGTCGGGTTCAAAATCCTACCTCCTCCTTCACCAACTACCCTCTCAGCCCACGACAAACCCTTATCCGGCCGAAGATCCGGTGGTCGTCCGACCTCCTCCATGATCTCGTCGACCTTCGCCGGAATCGCCCCAATAGCGCCGTCATCTCGCCGGAAACGCCCCGACGGAGCTTCCCTTGAAGCCGACAAGGAGGGTTCTCCCTGATCTGTCACGCCGACCGGGTGCTGGAGAACGCCGACGCCGTCATCTCGTTGCTTCGTCTCATTATTTCCTCTTCGTCTCTCGCCGAGAGAGAGAGAAAACATCGTATTTTTCAGTTTTGTTGATTGCTTAAATAGTGTCTTTCTTATGTCATTTGTTATATAGTGTTTTGAATATTATATTATATTTGAATTCATAGGATAGTTTTTGAAAATAAATTGTACTACCACTCTAAAATAGTAACATGTAAATCATAAGAAAGAATGGAGATAATCGGTGGACAAAAGAAATAATGCTAAAATAGATATATATAGACGTATTGTAATTATTATTTTTTCAATTAGCAAATGGATGAATGGTGACTTGGGTAACCGTCTATTATCTTGGGTTGAAGCCTTATTTTTTAACGTTTCGAACGTCGTGGTAGTGGATACGGATGTCGGGGCGACGGCGTCGTGGTAGTGAAGAAGGTTACTAATTAGGTTTATGATTTCCTCTATAGATCTTAGATTTTTTTTTCTTTACGTTGGGTCTTGTAAGATTTTGGATCGAATTGGATTAATAAAACTATATATAAAAATGGTTGAAATAACAATATTAACAAATGATTGAAATAACAAGTCAATCAATATGTTAATAAAATATTACATTGAGTAATGTAAAGATATTAATATATGAACAAATACTTAACAATTATGATAGCTTTTTTAAAAAAAGTTAAGCTATAATCAACAATAATAAAACATGATGTTCTATATGGTGCAAACTATGTACATATATTTACGTATGTTCTATATAATATAACATATGTATATATATTGTTATGTTTATGATAAAAGTCACCGTCATCTGTGAATCTGAAGAAGTGCACTTCTTCATTAGAGGTTATTTCACACCATATGCAATATAGTTGAGTAACAGGTTTTCGTAAATGCATCTATTCACACAAGGGATTGCAAATTCCAAATAATTATTGAAAATGCATCTAAAATTATTAATAAAATTATATTTAAGAAACACAGAAATACATTTGTTGAATTATTAATAAAATTATTAGAAAAAGTAATATATATTGAGGAAAAAAATTGGCTATTTAAGTGAAAACAAGGAAAATAAGAATTTTAGATTTTAAATTCAATTACTTATAGTCTTCAAAAACTAGTGATCCTAGAAATTAGAGAATCTATTTTTTATAATATCTTGATTGGAAAAAAAGTTTCTTTAAAAACTAAATCCAAAAACTAACAAGATATAATGCCACTTAAGGCTTATTTAATCATTTCATCAAACCTTTTTAAAGTTGAAAGAAGATGACATTTTTTTTTTTTGGTCAGCGAAAGAAGATGACATTTAGGTCTACAAGACTTGTAAATAAACTGAGTATTATCAATAACTACTTAAATAATAGCAAAAGACTCAATCTCTATCCTCTGATCTCAAAACGAATATTTCAGCTATACCACCATCAATTGTTTATGAATAATATTCATCATCATTCAGACAAAAACAATAATAGAAACATGAGTTTTGTGTAGATTTCATAGTTGTTCTTAGCCTATAGTATTTTGAACTCAATTAACACAAAAACTCAGTTAACACAAAAACTCAATTTTCCTATCACTTTTTTTTTTTTGGGGTCAACTTCTCGATTTTCCTATCACCTATTGTTAAAGAAAAAAAAAATAGAAATATTGAAAGGGGAAAAATGAAAAAAAGGATAAAGATTGAGGAGTAGTGGTTAAGAGTAGGTGGAGATGATGGTAGTGGAGGTTGAGAATGGTCCATCACAAGTTTCTAATCAAAGATAAAGTCCCCCTTAACGTTTGCTTTAATCAATACACATCTTCAATTCAAATGCAACATGTATCTATATATATAATATATATATATATATAATATATATACCAATAGGTAATAGTCCAAACTTTGTTTTTTCCATCATAAAATATAAAATAATAAAGCGATTTTTTGTACCTTCTTGGTCCACTATTCAATTAACTACCACCATGTTCTTGAGATCATAGATTTGAAGTTTTCAAATACTATGAATAGTAAAATTTACCAAATCCAACAAATGATCTACGTCTTAAGAAAATCATGAGATCATATTCGATGCTTTAATCAAGATTATCTATCAAGAAACTGATCGAGAAAAAAGATAAAGTAGAGAAGAGATCGGACCCGAAAGAAAAACAAAAAAGTCACTTTAGATTCTGTTAAAATTAAGAGATGTTTGGTTAATGTCTTGTTCAAGTAAGAATCATATCTTGGTTGGTGAACACACACAAACACTAATAAGTCAAGTGGTTTTCTTTTCTTTTTCCTGTCCAGTTCCAGTTGTCTGACAACGACGTCGTTTTGTGGTTCAGATTTAGACTGCGCACCTTCTTTATATTCACACCCATTTCATCGTTTTTCTTTGTACTTTTCCACATCCATTAACTATTGGTATGTTATAATATTTGTTTTATTTATTTTACGCAGTGTGATTTGTTTGTTTCTATAATAATATACGAAAAGTTAGTTGGTTGGACCCAACAAAAATCTAGATAATCATGAGTACGATATGAATTATTCATTTCTCTTTTTTTTTTTAAAAAAAAAGTCGACTACAACTTGGATGTTATGTGTTTATGGCAGAAATAATCACCCGGAAAAAAAAAGATTGAATCCAAGTATTAGATCTGTCAAACATGGGCTGAATGATCCGTTAACATAGATCCAAAGAACAAACCGATAGAATTCCTAAGATCCAGGTTCAATATGCAATTTCCCTAACTTAAATCTCAGAGTAGCCAAACGTAGTTGAATTGGAATGATCTAGAGAACTCAAGACTCAGGCTAGCGATGTGGTAGTGATTTGTGTGATTAGATAATCGAGCTCGAAACTAAAGCGTAAAGTAAATAAGACAGAGAGTTCTCGCTGAAGGGGAGCCGATCGGGTCGACGTTTATTAGAAGTGACCGTGTGCGAGGTCGCGAGCTATGTTCGACGTCTAGTCGAGCTCGGCGCGTAGTCGGGTTACAATGCGAGGGCGCTGCAGACCGAGTATCTAACTCTTAAAGACAACTCTCGACTTCTCTCTCTCTATTCTATTCACTTTCTCTCTCTAGCGAGCTCAAAAGTAATAATGTCCTCCTCCTGACCTACGACACCGTTCCTTATTTATAGGGGATGGTGACCCGGTTTACTTCTGAAGGGTCCACGTCCTTTTTGGTGGATCTTCTTCTACTCTTCTGTTGCTGGGTTCGATTCTTCACTTTTCTAAATGGGCCGATTCTAATCTTGGGTCGGTCCTTGATTTGGTGCGATCCAGGTACCAACAGTAAGCCCCCCCTCTTTCTAAGTCCACTTGAATCGAAGTCACACTCGATGGACTGAGCTTAGTTGGACTTAAGAAGAGGTGTAGATTTCTGGGCCATACCTAGGCCCTCTTTGGATTGTCTCAAGATTCGAGTCGGCGTTTTACCTTTCTTTCTTCGTTTTCTTTCTTGGCGAAGCGCTCTTTATTTCCTTCGCTTTCACCGATTTCACTGTTACTTAGCGGTTTCCTTCGATTTCTTTTGATTTCGTCTTATTCTCTCCTTAGCTCTCAAGTTTGATTTCGAATAGTGTTACCCTCAGTGATTTCCTAGTTTTTTCGTGACTTCTATGAAGGATTCACTTGATCTCATTTCCTTCGCCGGAGGGGACGACGATTTTCTTTCTTCGTACTTTTCGACCGTCGAGAATGAGAACACGGTCTCGGGGGGTCTCAACGCTGATCCTAATGTTCCTGATTCAGCCTCGGGAGACCCGGTCGGGGACCCGCCTCTGATAAATGCTCAAGCCTCTGGGGAAGATGCTCTTCAGCATGCCTTTAATTATATTGGTGATTCCCTTTCATCGAAGGGGTCGATCACCGAGATGCGCCGGTACTACCATATTTCGGACGAAGTCGAGATTATCATTCCCTCCCCTGGTTAAAGGTCGTGGTATGCCCCTTCTGGGTATGTCTGCCTCTTCGAGACTCACTTCACTTGTAGTGGGCTATGGTTTCCCCATCCGCATTTGTTCGTTGAGTATTGTATGCGTCGAAGGTTGGCTTTCTCCCAACTGATGTCGTCCGCGGTTCATCACGTCGTCGGATTTCTCGCTCTTACCGCGAAGGCCGGTGTTGAGGCTGACCCTTGGGGTTTTGAGTCGCTTACCTCTTTTAACATCTTTCACATCGCGCGTGGCTTCTTTTTTCTGAGTGCGAAACCGGGGTATAAGGTGATCACAACTCAGAACAACAAGATCAACATCTATTCGCAGGGCAGATCCACTAATTGGCATCGCTCGTACTTATTCGTTCGTCAGAATGAGGCCTCGGGTCTCGTCCCCACTACTGACTACAGAGCGAAATGAAACTTCTCTGATTTTGGTAACCTCCTTACCCTCCCGGTTTTTAGATTTCTTTGCTTAGGTTGCCCTTCGTTACTTGTTCTCATGCTGCCTTTCGCATTTCGTCATTCCTGCATCGATTGTCCGCCCAACTTCGAGCGGATAACAGACTCCATTTCGGCTTTGCCTGGGCGGACATGACTACAACTCTATCAATCTCGTTGGCGCTGTGACCTTGCTCACCTTCCTCCTGGTGACTGTCACATCTTCTTTTCTCATTTTCCTTTTTATTCTGCTAGTCGGTTAACCCTTGAAGTCGTCCCTTGCTTGATAGATGTTGCTCCTTTGCCTCTTCACGAGTCTAAGAAATCCTCCAGGGGCGAGGTGATGGGTTCTGACAAAACTATTCCATTGGCGAAGGTATCCAGGGGTCAACAACCTTCATCTTCTGTTTTAACTCGACGTCGTGCTCGTCCTGAGGACTCAGAGGCCCTCGAAGACCCGTCCATTGCGCCGCTGGTTTGTAGGAAAGATTCTAAATCGAAGGGAATTCCCCGCTGGTACGATCGAGTGGGGATGGCGCCTGCGGGTCACGGAAGCGTGCTTCTGGTCTTAGCGATGCCGTGATGGTTCCCGAGCGGTCTCGTGTCCTACCTCCTGATCCCCCTGCTGATCATTCTTTCTGCTTCCGATGGAAGAGCGATCAGCCCCTTGGTGATGTTGGCGCTGCCTGTGCCTCGTTAGTCCAGGCTTTGGATTTGGATAGAGCCCACATACCGCTGGCCGACGATCTCTTAGGGCGAGCTCAATTCAGGGAGGTTGCCTCTCGACTCATTCAGGTATTATTGCTTGCTTTATCCTTATAATTCAGTCTCTTGCCTGAATGATTCTATGCTTCTCCTCTTTCTCCTTCTCAGGTTGCGTCGACCCAGACTCGCATGGCTTGCGGTTACGCCCAACAATTGCATGACGCTAAAAGGTCCCCGAACCTTGGAGCGGAGCCTTTCATTGTTCCTCCCGGGCCTGCTCTCGTGGTCATTTCGTCTGGTTCTACGGATGAGATCGACTCGCTGAGGGTCGAGAACGAGACCTTGAAGAAATCTCTTGCTGACTCTGAGGTGAAGTGGCGAGCGTCTGTCAATGAGGTGGATCGCTTGAAGAATCTACTCGCGGACTCTTAGTCTCGTGTTGACTCGCTCTCTTCGGACGGATATCATCTCCGATTGTCGTTTGAAGAGAATCAGCAACACTTCTCTAAGGTCACCGAGCTGGTTCGGGCCCGGTTCTGCGAGATACGGAGCTACTTTGATGCCTTAGAGGCGGCATCTAAGTTGAAGCGGGAGCGAGCTGAGCACTTTGGGTTCCAGAGTGGCCTTCGTACTTTATCGGAGAGAGGTGTGTTTATTCCCCCGGAGGCATTCGCTCGGCTTGATGACGCTATTAAGAACGTGGACGGGAAGATAACCTCCATGGTTCAGTCTATTTCATCAGGTCCCTCCCTCCAGCTCGACCCTATTCTTTCTGCTGCGCGGGGCGTTTCCTCGGGCCCGAATTCCTAGTTTTTTTTTTATTATTGGATCTTTGTTTAGGCCAAAGGTTTTTCTTTTGTACTTACTCGGGCGTTTTACTCCCTTTCAGTCTCCCTCTTTTCTTGGATGTTCTGGGGGCATTTTGGTATTTTACTTGTAGTCAAACTGCCTCTGTCTTGCTGACGCTTAATTCTCCCTGTACTATCTTTAATTGCCTTGACCAGGATGTCCCGTCATACGCCGCTTCGTTTTTACTACTTTCTAAGGAACCGTTGCGCTATTCCTCTATAAATACTCCTTTTGGTTTCCTTCTCAGCTTCACAACCCACGCTTTTCTTCCTAACTTCTTCTAAGGATTTATGGAGGTTGATGTGGATTTACCAACTGCGGGGCCGGTGCGTCCGGCCTCGTTTCCTCTCTTGTCGTTGTATCCTTACTGATCCGCCGCCACTTGTCGTTGTATCCTTACTGACAAGGCGACGATGACTAGCGGCATCGTCCTTCGGACGCCGAGCTGGTGGTGGCGGCTCCGTCGCTTTGCTTCAGAGTTCCTCTTCCTCTTCTCTTGTGTTTCGTGGAGTACTCTGGGCTCTTTGGTCATGTCGCCAAGGAGCTCTACGCAGTGGGTGGAGAAGAATCGGCTCGTCCTTTAATGGCTCTTCTCTTTTAGGGGCCTGCTCCGTTTGGCGTTTCGTCGAGCCGTTCTTCCCTTGCACCTCTCTTCCGCCGTTGCTCTTGTGGCGGGTCGGCTTATTTCCTCCTTTTTCGGCGTTCGTGCCTTTGTAGGTCATTTGACCGGCCTTCGGGCGTTTGTAAATTGTCAACTTTGCAATGAATAAAGCTTTTCTTTGATTATCTTCTTACTCGCACTGTCTTTATCATCTGGTTGACCTCGCAGATTTTATGCTATCTGTACTCTCTTTTACTTGAATCTCTGTTCGCAGCGACGACCGAACTTTAACTGTCCCGACGTATTTGCGGTTGCGACTTATGTTTATCTAACTAACACTTGATCCTCCTCGCGAAGCTTTTTCTGTCGTAACTTTAGTTTTGGACCTTATGCGATGCGCCAATTGTCCTTAATCTTAACTTTTGTTCTCGTAAAGCGACTTGCTTGAACTCAGCATTAACTCTCGCGAGGTGCTCTTTCGGCCTCGTTTTTACTTTTGCGGGGTTGTCCTCTTTAGTCTTGGCTTAGTTCATGCGAGGTGATTTTACTTGACCTCGGCTTCTGCTATTTGCGAAGTGATTTTACTCTTACTCGGTTTTATTCTCGCGAGGCGTTACTTGGCCCCGACTTGGTTCTCGCGAGGCGGTACTCGGCCTCGACTTTATTCTCGCGAGGCGTTACTTCACCTCGTCTTGGTTCTAGCGAGGCGGTACTCGGCCTCGACTTTATTCTCGCAAGGCGCAACTCGGCCTCGATTTTATTCTCGCGAGACACTACTCGGCCTCGACTTTGTTCTCGTGCGAGGCTTATCGATGCTCGGCTTTGGGGTATGCAAGGGTTATTCTTTGCTTGACTTACAACAAATCTTTAGTGTGGAGACGTGCGAGGCTTATTCTTTGGTCGGCTTATTTTGTCTCGAGGGACTATCGGATAAAAACCTTTAGTCTTTTTAAGACGTTGGTGCGGGGTATCCTCACGCTCCCGGCTTCTAGATGTAGGTTATTTCACCACTGCACTCGTGCTGAGCGCGCCTTCGCCTGGCCAGGACGAAGACTTAAGATACGAGCTTGTGAATACTCGGCTTTAGAAATTCGATTAGGCGAGTCTTTTCTCAGAGCTGCTTTCATAATCGAAGCGAGGTCCTGCTTGACCCCGACTTTGGCGAGATACTACTCGATCTCGGCTTTTCGAGGTGAGTCTACTCGGAGCCTGACCTGAGGTTAGATCGTGGTGAGCACCCGTTCGACCTCGATCTATGCGAGGTACTTGCTTGACCTCAGCTTAAAAAACTTTCGCGAAGCACTGCTCGGCCTTGACTTTATTCTCGCGAGGCGCTACTCGACCTCGACTTTTTTCTCGCGAGGCACTGCTCGGCCTCGGCTTTTTTCTCGCGAGGCGCTACTCGGCCTCGACTTTTTAAATGAGTTTCTTGGCAACTTCACTTAATAAATATATTTCATAGTGACAGCTGTGCCCCGACTTTCATTTGAGAAAGGGGGCTGCCTACATACCCCTTAAGGAAAGTGATCAAGCCTTTCATAGTTCGTCTTAGGTACTTCTAGTTATTAGCCCGGTAGGGGCCGATACCCTTGATTCGATGATGACCCGTCAGCAAATAGGGTCCAACTTCTCTTTACTTCTTTCTTCGCCTCCTCCTCTGGAGGGATTTCGATGATGAAGTCAGCCAGTACTTGGGCTTTCGCGCTGATTCTTGCCTTGTACTCAATATCGTATTCGCTTAACTCGATCGCATACTTGGCTAACCTTCCTGACTGATTCGGGTTGTGCAACACGGTGCGGATTGGTTGATTGGTGAGAACGAAGATAGAGTACGACTGGAAATAAGGTCATAGCTTCCAAGCCGAGACTATTACTGCGAGCGCGAGTTTTTCGAGCGCTGGATATCGTGTTTCTGCCTCATTCAAACTCTTGCTTACGTAGAAAATCGGTTTCTGCTCTCCACGATCCTCTCAAACTAGCACTCTGCTAACTGTCGCACTTGTAGTGACAATGTACAGAAAGAGCGTCTCTCCCATCTCGGGCTTTGCTAAAATTGGCGGTGTTGATAAGTATGCTTTGAGCGGCCGGAATGCCTCCTCGCATTTCTCCGTCCACTCGAACTTCTTGTTTACTCGAAGTAGCTGGTAGAATGGTAGACACTTATCCGTTGACCTCGAGATAAACCGATTCAGCGTCACGATTCTCCCTGTTAATTGTTGTACCTCTTTCGCGCTTTGAGTTGATCGTAGCGAGGTCACCGCTGATATCTGCTTTGAATTCGCCTATATTCCTCGCTTCGTGACGATGTACCCTAGGAACTCGCCGG